>PPLL03000002.1:600000-890410 GCA_003706475.3 Insectozyma corydali
CCTGTTTAGTTGTTGACTGACGAGAAGGTTCTTTAGTTGCAATATTTCTTGTGATCTTTTTGAATGGTAGCTTTATGTATACGTCTCCAGATTTAGAGGAGTTGTAAGTATGTCTGGTATGATTTCTATAATTTTGTTTAGGATGCGAGGGGATTTTGCTTTTCAAATTTAATTTCCGTCGTTTGATCTTTGGTTTGGTGCTGAACATATGGTTGATTTGATCACTTTCTTGAACTTCATCTACATAATCGTTGACATTTTCCATTTGATTTAGATCTACTTCTTTCAATATGTCTAGTTCATCGTCCGACTGCTCGGCTTCACTGGACGATCTATCGGATAGTAAAATGCTTTCTGAAAAAGACGGGGTAGGAGACAACGGAGGGGGACTTTCGTGTTGATTGTATAATTCTTGGTATAGTTCATTGGCATCGACTGAGATTGTGTCATCAACGAAACTCTCAAAGTCTTGATTGTTCAAATTTTTCCTTTTTAAAATCTTTCTCACTGCCATTCCTTTTCTATAATCAATTGGTTCCGTCACCCTTTGACTAGTCTTCTTGCCTCCTTTGTATATATCCAAGCGTTTTGCTGATTCTGGCAAAACTCCTTTGAGAGCGCTTTTCTCTTTTCGAATTTTGCCACCAACTCTTACATAAACATCTTGTGGTTTCCTCTCATCACCGGTGCTTGATCCATGATCTGATTCGTTGTCTGATTCAAGATGTATCACTGGGTGGTATCTTGAGCGAAACATGTCGTCATCTGAATCGTCTTCTACATTGGACGAATTTTGTTTCTCTACGTCCGAATCAATTTGCGAGGTCAATATATCAGGCTGAAACTCATTTCCTTGTGCTTCTTCTTTCTCCTTGGCTATTTGAGATTGCTTACCTAAGATGGTATAAAAACTCTTTGCCTTATATTTATCATCTTTCGGGTATGATTTTTTTAATTTCAAATAGTTGTAATTTAGGTATTTCACTATTGGTTCTATCTCATGGTCATTGTCTTGGTAAATTTCATTTAAATAATTCAAATTTGACAATCCTAGATAATGAGCTTGATCCGCTAGGTATGGATGGGTACTGGCAAAGTTTCTCTTTCTCAAACTTCGTCTAGTACTGAATGAAGATCTTAGATCTATGTATTTTTGTAGAATCGTTTCATTTTCATCTTGTAGTGGTTCCTCCACTCGTTTATCTTCTGATAAGGTACTTAAATTTCGTAGACTCAATGTATCCAATTCACTTTCATCACTGTTTTCTATAACATCATTAGTCAAACTTTGAGTTTCTTTTTCATTTTCATTATTCGTTTCTTCGTTAAAATAGGGTAGGGTTTCAAATAGTCGTCGTCTTGTTTCTATTCGTTTTGATGGACTTAATTTTAAAATGTTTTCCTCTAGTAGTTGACGAGAAATAACCTTTGAATCAATCCGTATCAGAATGTCCTCATCTGAATCGGATATGTAATCTGGCATTTTAAGTTAATGTTATATCATTGATGGTTTGTTTGGGGTACAAAAAAAAGAAAAAATCACTACGTACACAATAGTAAGACGCGATGTATATATTCTATAATGGTGTTCCAGTTCTATCAAGTTCACTTCTAGAGATATCAAGGATTGTATTGGAATCCTGTTTGTCATCCACGTAATCTGTAAATGTCAAGTATCCCTCGACGGAGTGGGTATAAAAAAATTTCCTAACATACAGATCCAACACCAAATCATTGTATAAACGAGAGACGAAATCGGGATTGGAAGTGAATGGTCTAGAGAAACCAATCAAGGTCGTATCATTTCGATTCACATCATTCTTCAACGTCAAGTACTGATTGTGATTTGAGACGTTTTTATAATTCGTCGCGTACCCTCCCGACCGAATAATCTTCCCATTGTACAAATCAATGAGCGGTTCATTTGAATGATTAGATGGGTCAGTATCGGAAGATCCAGAAACACGAGGCTCGACTAATGAGACATAAGCAATTTCAACCCCATTGTTTTTCTTTTTTTGTAAATAGTTCAAAATGTATGAACAAAATTCTACTGCTGGTGTGAAATCGTTATTGGGATATTCCATTCCATTATGGGTTGACCATGGGGCTAGTCTAATTCCGAACTTCTCAGCCCCGACTTCAGTGATCAATTTTTCTATGATTTCAATTAAGAACCTACATCTGTTTTCAACAGATCCGCCATACTCATCAGTCCTAATGTTTGATAAAGGTGAAAGGAATTGCTCGATTAAAAAACCAGAAGTACAATGCAATTCAACAAAATCAAATCCAGCTACTTGTAAACAGTTTTCTGCTGCTTGGACAAAATCAGATTGAATGTTTTCAATTTCTTCTATTGACAATTGTTTCAAATGGTGATTCAACTCAATAGCCCGTTCGCGTTGAGTAGATGAATGGTATATTTCACTTGGACCAACTAAAGGCAAATCCATCAGTTTCATCAATTCTACATTTGCAAATCTACCCGGGGCAAACATTTGACATGAGATGAAACTATTGTTCTCATGTACTTGATCAGTGATTTTCCTCCACGCTAATAATTGTCGTTCTGTCCATAAGCCAGATTTGAAGGGGGTCAATCCACCTCGAAGGCCAATTAAACAAGACTCTGTAATTATCAAACTGCCAGGGAAGGAAGATCTCGATTTGTAATACTCCAACATTATATCAGTTGGAGTAAAATCGACCGATCTCGAGCGCGATGTGGGTGCATGGACTACCCTATGGTTCAATTGAATATCTCCGATAGTAATTGGGTCGAATAGATTGGTTGTTCTCAAAGACATGTGGGTTGTAGGACATTTTCTTATCTGGAATATTTTTTACTTTTTAGTCTTGAGCCATAGTTTAAACTCGGAATATGCTCGGAACGAGGAAAGCGAATGTTGTCATAACCCAGCTTTCAAAGCGTATCATAGATTATACAATGCTTTCTTCCAGTCCATCAATGAAACAATGAGTGTAATTTAAAGTAAAAAAGTCTATCAATAAATCGATCGATTGTTTGGTTGGTTGGTGGGGTTGAGATTTTGCATTTTTTCTTCATCAGATCAACGAAATTTTGAATCTTGCAGCATAGTTGATGTCAGTTGAAAACCACGACATTGAAACATCATCTTCCACTAATGAACGACCACAATTCCACAATGTGAAACATGATGTTGAATTTGAAGGCGAGGTCTTAAATATCGACTCCACTAACTGGAGAAACTCCCTCTTGTTAAAATTGCAAATTTTATCTGGGTTCTCAGTATTTATTCTATTTGGCCTAGCAGAGCAAACAATAGGAACTTTGATACCTAAGTTGCAACAATACTACCACATAAATGATCTACATATCAGTTTGATTTTCCTAATGTCAACTTCGGGATACTTGTGCTTAGCAGCAATAAACAACATCACCCATGATGCATTGGGGATACGAGGAGTAGCTGTATTGGGAAGTGTTAGCATGACGCTCTGTTATCTCATTGTGTCTAACAAACCACCATTTTTCATCTTGTTAATTGTATATTTTTTCAATGGGATCGGATTTGGCTCATTGGATGCATCGTTGAACACTTGGATGGGAAACTTGAATGACTCCAATCAATTATTAGGTATCCTTCATGGATGTTATGGTATTGGGTCTTTGATCTCGCCATCTTTGATAACTTATTTATTAGAAAGGAATCAAAACCCATGGCACTGGAATGATTACTATATTGTTTTGGCGATTATTGGAGGAATCAATATTGTTGTGATTGCATATTTGTTTCGATACGAAACACCAAAGAAGTATAAGTACATGTCCATGAGGAAACATCAAACGGAAACGATTCAAATGGATAATTTAAAAGATATCTATGTCGAAACTGAAGTTGAGATCTCCCACTCTGCTTCAGTCAAAGAAGCATTGACCTCCAAGTTGGTATGGACTTTTTCAGTCATTTTGTTTATCTACGTTGGAGGAGAAGTGGCATTTGGACAATGGGTACTAACATATTTTCTTCGAATCAAGCAATGGTCCTATAAATCGAGTTCCCACGTCTCAACTACATTTTGGACTGGATTAACTGTAGGTAGAATCTTGCTAGGTTTCGCCACGGTGCATTTCTTCAAAACTGAATTAACGGCAAATTTCACCTACATCCTACTATCATTTACTGGGTATTTATTATTTTGGATACTCATCTATACATCCATTTCCATTCCATTATTCATTCTTGTATTTTTCACTGGTGTCTTTGTCGGACCCATCTTCCCAACCACCATCACCCTGTCGATGAACATTCTTCCAGCGAAATATCACACTATTGGAATCGGGTTCATCTGTGCGTTTGGAGGAGCGGGTGCAGCAGGATTGCCATTCTTATAGGCCTCCTAGCAGAATCAAGCACAACGGGATTGAAGATGTTTCCTGTAATAATCATGCTCTTTTTTGGCTTATTATTGATTATGTGGTTATTGATCATAAAAGTATACTCGAGTTCGTATAGATTGAATAGAATATAGACAACTCATATTTTCCCTCCTTGAGAAATCCATTCCTCTGGAGTGAATCCCTTTTGTGTAAATGCATGTATGCTAGCGATCTCATCTTTCAATCCAGAATTGACCAATCGATGTCTTGCCAATTTGTTCTTGCCCTGGAATACTTTGGACACAATGATGACGGCAAACGCTTGTCCACATCCACCGGACATATCTTCTACTTGAACCAATTCGGCGTCTAGTCTATCTTGTATAATGTGCTTTAGTGATTCAGAGGTTAATGACATTTAGAGATGAAATTTTCTTAAATTGAGAATGAATTTTTTTTTGCTGTTGTTTTTTTTATTGTAAACCAATTTCATTTATTATTCTCTTACACAAGTTCAGTATTACCATTTAATTCATGGTACTTTGACTCGCTTTTGGAAACAGTGTTTCGAGTGACTTGGTGGTTGGTTATCCCTTCTGGGTTTTTCAATTCGAAATTGTTGAAGTAATTGGGATTCTCTTTTGAAAGTTTATCGATATGATTCATGATTTCCTTTGTGGAGATATCCTCAGTGTTTGCAAATGCGCAAGATTGATAAAATTCAAGTATATCAGATGGGATTATGCTCAATTCTTCGTGAATTTCAATCAATTGATTCACCACTTCGATGGCTAGGAAATAACTATCTCCAGTTTGACTTTGTTGAGAAGATTGCTGAGAGGATGATTGTGAAGCTTGTGAAGCTTGTTGTTGTGATGGTGGTGATGGTTGTGCTTGTTGTTGTTGCTGTTGTTGTTGTTGCAGTTCGTTTGCTTGTTTAGAAATGAGGATGTTTGGAGCTATCACCGTTGCTAAATTGTGAGTATCCATTTTTGAGCCTGTTTCTTCGTCAATTTCAGAGAATGACGCAACCCAACTGAAAAAGTATAGTAAAACTTCCACAAGATTGCGATGGCTTCGTGGTAGCATACAATAGATTAATTGTAGCATTCGTTTTCTCAAAATCAGATTATGTTGTCGTTGAGATGATATCCACAATTCGTACAAGTTGTAAGTCAATAATGGATTTGGCAATTCTCTCAACCATTTCTTCATTAATGCTGCTAATTGTACTGCAGTTTGTATACTAAAATCGGGACTCTTTACTGGTGTTTTATTGATTTGCTCTGTCAATTCACGAAGTTTCTTTATATTTCCATTCAATCGGAATATACCTTCGACTGACATATCCTTTTGTTTGAGAGCAGATATAATATCATCAATAACAATTGGGATTCTCAATTTCGAAGGACCAACGCCAAAATCAGAATCGATTCCGTATTTTTTTGTCAAAACGGTTAAATCAATGCCAAAGACCCCAATTGCTTTGTCCTTGGGGGTTCCGAATCTAAATTTATCCCAAAAAGTAGCTTGTTTTCTAGTCTGTATCAAGTTTAACAATTCGTCCTTATTCAAGTTTTTATTCATTTGACTCAATGCCTCCACTGCAACGTGACGCATTATGAAATGTTCATCTTTGGTCAATTCACTATAATACTTTTGTTTAGGTATTTTTTTAGTAGTGGGTTGGTTCAATATTTGGTCCAATGCACCTGAGGGTGTCACTGGAGATGATTTCAAACTTCCATTACCGTTTTTCAATCGTTGAGAGTTGTTTCGTTGGTATAATGAATTATGATGTTTAAATGCATTTGGACGTTGGTCTCTAGCTTGTTCAGCAGCGACAATTCTTGGTATATCGTCCAAAGTTAAGGATTTTTCATTCTTCAATAAATCAGAAGTACGATCTAAATGAGTATTTGTGATTTGTCGTTGTGGTTCATCTCTGATTTTGATTGATTTGCGAACAAATTGTTCTTCTCCCTTGTCGAAAGATAATTTTCTTGGTTTATTATTAAAGTTGAACTCATTTAGTTCATCAGTGATTACATCCTCGACTTTTTCCTGTTTTGCTTTATCTGCTTCTGGTGTCTCTACAATCATGGATTTTCTTGCCTTTTTCTTGATTGATTTGGACAATTTTTGTGATTGACGTTTGGATCTTAATCTAGTGACGTCGTCTAAAGTTTGTGAATAATCATTAGACTCGATTTCAACTCCATTAATTTGTTTGTGTTGATTTTGTAATTCTTGTTGTTCTTGTTGTGGTTTATCAAGGTCAATTTTCATCACTGAGCTTGATCTAGACAAAGCGATTTTCAATAAGTATATCAATTGAGATAAATCCGAAACGGTTTGGAAACCGTAGGAGATTTGTTTTGAGTCGCTTTTACAGTTGGGACAAAGAATTTGCTGTCGTATGATATCAAATTTGGTTTCACTGATTTGTTTACCATCAATTTGTTGATTACAATTATGACACGTAAAACATTTCAAATGCCATCGGTTGTTTTCCAATTTGATGCATGATTTTTCAATACTTTTTGCACAAGCGCAACAAGCATCAGTGCTACTTGAAGGTATTTTTAATTTTGAATTAATTTGATTAATATTGTCTTCAAAGTCGTATCCGCTGACCAATTGTAAGAATTTCTCAATTGCGTTGGTTGTACCGTACAATTTATTCAATTGCAAAGCATTAAATAAGCCAATTCGGATTAGCAACTTCAAGTAATGGGCACAACCAGTGACTAAGCTCAATAACTCCGCGGATAAACTTCCTGACTTTGCAATATGGTCGGATTTTCTCAAAATGGCTAGATAACTCATGATTTTCCCGGTGATATTACGTGGTTCTTTCTTCAAGTATTGAAAATATTCTTGTTCGGGGTTGGTTTCCTCAATGGTGTTGTTTTTCTGCAGTAGTAGTAATAATTCAGTGGAATTGTTGCATAACATCATGACATAATCCAAAGCACTAAATAGAATTTCCAAATATAAAATCAATTTCGACGTCACAATCAATCCTTGGTACTTATTCCCCGTGCTTGCATTTAACAACATATCTGAAATACAAGTCGCAGTAATCTCTTCAAAACCAGATAAGGTGATCCAGCAATTCATGACGAGTTCTTCGATATTTTGTTCGATTTTGATCAATAAATTAGAATCAATGTCTAAATCTATTGGATTTAGTAGTTTGTCATTTGTCAAGTTGTGCAATTTTTGTAGTCCAATTGAGTCAGGGGTTATATTTACATTCCAAAACTTGTGAACCATGTAACATTCAGGATGCCAATTTTGATTTCTACCTCCTTTATAAAGCTCGACAAATTGTTTCACGATACTGAAATGACACCCTTCACATTGAGACGCGTGTAGTTTGATATAATCGTAATGACAATAGATTTGTTTGTTGTGTTCGTAATAAGACTCATTTGAATTAAAAACTTTATTACATTTTGAGCATTTGAAATGTTCCAAGTGGTATTTTTTGCCCAAGGCAGATATGAATGGGCCTCTTAAAGCTTGATTACATTCAGCACAGATGAGTTTCATGCGATAGAAGAAATGGAATTCGCATAATGCCACTAGTTGTTGGGTAGATTCCAAAGTGAAGGGGAAAAATTTTGATGAGCATTGTATACCACAGTCGTTACAAGTGAAACAATGGACGTGATAGCAGTTATTTAGTGCTCGGACAAATTGACCAGTTATGACTAGATTACATTGGTGACATATTTTTTTTCTTTTCACTGAAGTAGATGTTGATGAAGGTTGTTGTTTATGTATTAGTGGTGGTAATGGTTGCAGAGGCATATGGAATGGAAGTAGAAAGAAAATTGGGTTAAAGGAGCGTGTGTGGTATGCGTGTGTAGATATATATGGAATAACTTTAGAAGGTTATACTGGATGATTGTAGATGGTGATAATAGATTGATGTATAGATGGATAGATAAATAATGGATGTTTGAAGGTTGGTTGTATTAAAAAAAATAAAAAAATTGATTTTGAATTTGGTAATAATAAAAATAAAAATAAAAAATAAAAATAAAAAATGAAAATAAAAAATAAATAAAAAATAAAAAATAATTAAATGATTATGTAATACGAAAACTGGTAAAATAATTATTTTGCAATGCTATATAGATACATTATTAAAATGATATAGAATAGTTGTATCCAAATACACCAATGTATGTGTCTTAGCAGTACAAGGGCAAACAGTTGTACTGTACCATTTGTTGGATAAAATGTGTTGAAATGAAGAATTTAAGTTTCAATCTTTATCATGATAACTTTTAAAGTATAAGCATTTTCAATTGTGAATTAAACCATGTTATTTAATTTTCTAACTCCATCGCCGTGTCGGTTATCAAATGATTATAGTCTATCTTCTGTTTTCTCATCTGATTTTAAATCTTTAAATGTAACTATATACTTCACATTATTATGGGTAGATTTTTCAAATTTAGAATACACGGCTGTTTTGTGTCACTCGTCTATTTTAGTCTTGTTTATATCTCAATTGGTAGAAACAAACATTCTCATTTGACATTTGATAAGCTAAAATGACCAGGTATTTTGTACAAGAAAGCTGTCGTTGAGTTGTACATGGAAGATATCGTTGATATATTCATTCATTGTAGTGTATTTTTCTTTGTGGTTATACATATGCGTTGAGTCGTTAGATGATTTTCCTAATTTGTATAAATGTAATACTATTTTGGCAATCGATGTCTCACAGCACGGCGCTTACAATATTGATCTAACCCACCTTCAACATTTACCAGATCTTGATCCAAACTTTATACCTTCTAAATTTAACTCCTCTTTAATTTTATCAAACATATCCAATTCCAAATAGAACAAACCTTAAATCAACATAAACCTTCGAGTTAAAACAATTGTTCAATTTGACAATAGATAATTTGACCCATCTACAAATTCTACCCCATGAATATTCTAAGAGAGCTTCAGCTTTCAGTTTATCAACTATCCATTCATTCAATAAAAATATACATTTTGATGTCCTTCGTTTGTTGTTCAACATTGAACCATTTTAATCGCGGCTGAAAAAAAAAAATCAATCCTCTCATCTATGAAAAATTGTTCAAGATTATCATTTCAAAACACGTTGAAATTACTAAACATTGTGCAAAATGAAATACCACCATCTTTGACTTTCAAACTCCACACAGAAAAACCAAATTTTCCCAACGCAACCATCAAACATAAGACTCTAACCACTACTGATGATGACCTAACTCTTAAATTAAATGAAATCATCCCTCAATTGAAACAAGACAGGAAAATTGGTCTATCGCATAATTACATTTCAATAATGGACTATTTCTATGGCAACTTACACCACTCTCACCATGTGTTTTATTCCAATTTGATCAATGAGAAAATGCGAAAAGCATCTCGGGTGGAAAAGAGGAAATTTGTCGATTTGAAAATCATCAAATGTACCTCAGGAAATGGTGGGAATGGGAATATAAGTTTTTTTACCGATACATTCAAATCATTTGGACCTCCTGATGGTGGGGATGGGGGTAATGGAGGGGATATTTATATTAATGTGACTGATAAACATATGAATTCTTTACATCATTTACAAAAAAGATATGTTGCTAGTAATGGAGAAAGTGGGAAAAGTGGACAATTGGATGGTAAGAATGGACAGGACATGACTATTGATGTTCCTTTGGGAACGGTGATACGATGGATACCTGAACCAACCATGATAAAACCATTTCTCACTGCAAGAGAAGGAGATTCATTAGATGATTTGTTTTTAGAGTTTTACATGGATTATGAAGGTAATATTCAATTACAAAGAGATGGTGGTTATGACCCTGGTGATGGGTGGATCTTTAAACAACAGCCAAAAGAGTATTACCTTGAAAGAGATTTTTTCAATGATTTAAACAAACGAATCATTGAATATGATGAGGATTTACAAAATGAAGAACTGTTTAATGATAGATTCCCCATACAAGGTCTAGATTGTAATAAAGTAACTCAAAAGCCAATATTACTATTGAAAGGTGGTAAAGGAGGTTTAGGGAATATGCATTTTCTAACTCCTCAAGTTAAGAATCCAAGATTTTGTAAAATTGGTAGAAATGGTATAACTACCAATTTCTTATTAGAATTAAAATTGATTGCAGATTTAGGTTTGGTGGGACTACCAAATGCAGGAAAGTCTAGTCTACTTAGAGCAATATCAAAAGCTACTCCACGGGTAGGACATTGGGAATTCACCACATTACAACCTACAATAGGAACAATACAGCCTAGTATACATGAAAACCCATTTACAGTAGCTGATATACCTGGGATAATAAAAGGTGCATCGGATAATAAAGGGATGGGGTTGGATTTTCTTCGACACATTGAGCGTTCGGGAGGGTTAGTTTTTGTTGTTTCATTACACAGTGATGATCCAAATGTCGATTTGAACATATTGATAGATGAAGTGGGACAAAAGAGATTAAAGGGGAAAAAAGTGTTAGTAGTAGCAACAAAGGCTGATTTGAGTGTTAATGGTGAGAATTATGATAAATTGAAACAGTATGTTGTGAATGAAAGGAATTGGAAAATAGTGCCTGTGTGTGCACCAAAAGGTGAAAATATAGACAGGTGTATAAAATTGATGAGTGAAATCATCAATAATTAATAAAATTGTACTAATGAATGTAATTAATGAAACGAACATATCCGCCTGGAAATGTAAAATAGAATTTTAGTTGGAAAAAAATCACATTCGATGCGGCTCATCACCTTCCTTCACTGAAGAATTAGCAATTGTTCATGAGTTATTATCTACAACTCTGACTCTCTTTTACTCGGCAATACAGGATCATTACACGGATGTATTACGCTGTGATATTAAAAATCAAATACTACAGATTGTAATGAAAAAAATAAGCTATGAATACCCTGAGTCAATAATTATATCGGGACCAAGTAAGATTGGTGACAGATTTGACATCTAATTGATCAAATTTAAAATATTTTATTTCAGAAATAAATAAATAGTAACGAGATTATTTTGACATAAACTAATAAATGATTAGATTCAAACTTAAAGGTCTCGATTACTTACAATTCTCCATGCGATGCTATTGTTGAAATTGTAGATATTGAAACCTAGACTTCGCATTGTAATCGCAAAATGGAAAATTGATTTACTGTAATTTTATCTGAGAGAGAATACAGGTGATCAATGCTTGTGAAGAATGTTCAAGGTACAAACGTAACTTTCTTGCGTGTAATATTTAGTCAAAAATGCTTGAGGCATCAGTGATGAATCATTATGGATTATAACGACTAAATTCAGTGTGATTGATGATTGCTGCAAAAGATTTACGATGATGCATGGAATAAAAATCGAGAAGGAAACAAAAAAAAAATAATTAGATAGAGTGTGGATAATGAAATTAGATTTGATAAATAGGTATTAAGTATTGAACTAAATGTTGAGCAGATGAAAGCAATAATAAAACGGATAAATCTTAGATTACACGGTTGTACATATATCCATTCTATTGTGTATACTTCTTTGTTAACTCCGAACAATTGTGGATCTCCAACGTTGGAACTTTAAGAAGAGAAAGAGTAAGATTGAGGGTGAAAGTTGTAAAAGCTAATATTTGTCTGGAGAAAATTGAATTGAGGAATCAAGGATGATTGATGGTATGATTTTAACGAATTTTCTTGTATCAACTATATAGAAATGCAGAAACTCACGCCCAGAATCTCAACCTCACACGTAAAAAACGGAAATAGAAAAAAATAGTAATTGGCATCGGAAGCGGAAATTATATAAAATGTTTACGGTCTAGGAGTAAGTATTCTGCCTGGTAGTGACCACTACTTATGTTATTGTTGTTAACCAATGAAAAGATAATGTTGTACAGAAAATAGTGACACCCATGCTGGGAAAAGTGAGGATAGTCAAAGTGATAGGAGAAGTAGAAATTGTTGTAAGCAGTGTTGTAAACAATAAAGTCTATAACAAAAAATCTTGGAAAAGCGTGTAGGTTCAACTGTATTGAAAATATAGATAGACCATGCAAAAGAATAATTTTAGAGAAAATTCATAAATCCGACTAAATTTATGTACAATTTGTATGTGAGATAGCAAATATAAACGGAACATAAAATAGTGAACAAAGAGTGGAAGTAATGAAAGAAGAAGACAGTGGTTATAGGATCACTCAGTCATGGGGAGTAATAACATATATGCTGGTATACAATGTGGATATAGGTTTGAACGGACCTTAAAGGAAGGAATATACTTCTGTGTGTTTCAGTTGAATGTGTATGGAACTAACAGATACGGAACGCTTAAAATTTCGGAATTCAGGGTCGAAAGAAAAAAAAAAAAAAGAAAAAAGAAAATAATAGATTGGGCGGTCCAAAATCACAAAGCAAATGAAGACTAAATGTACCACAATAAAAAAACTAAAGAGGTGGTGACATTCTCGTAGTGAAATGTTTAGTTAAATAGTGATGGGTTGAATTTACGTAAAACTATATAAACAAGCTCAATTCCATCTCCACTATTAACGTTCACAAATTAAATTTAACCGAACTGAACTCCATTTCAAAACATTAGATCTATCATTTAACCGTACCTACTGTCATATACAATTATTAAATTCCATTTGTCATCATCAGCCTTAGGTACCTCATACTATCTTTATTTATATTATATACATTTTCCATTCACCTCAACTTTTAAATCCCCTCATATTTCTTCATTCATCCATATAAATATATTCATATCCAACATATCTTTTCTTCAATTTAAACATTTATACCAACTATGACTTATTTGCATACGAAGAACTTATCACATGATTCATTCTTCCCACTCAATACTCATACTATACAGCACAACAACAATATTACCCATCTCCATTCAATGTCATCAACACATACAGCTAGCAAATCATTAGACTACTTTAGCATAAAACCTAAACTTTCACTAGACATCATTGCCACATCTCCTCAAAGTTATATATCTGATAGTGAATTAGATGATGATCAAGATGAAGATTCATTAGTAGACACTTTTGATCAAATCAGAATAGCTAACAGCAACGAGGACTTCTCACCACTAACTCCATTTGAAGACGATCACCAGCATCATCAAAAGAATGCTCCAATACATTCTCCATCTGCAACTTCTGCCACCTCATTACCATCATCTACAAACATTAAATTGGTCTTACCAAACTTATATCCTTACAAATTCTTAATTGTTGATGATAATTTGATTAATTTGAAAATTTTAAACAGGATTTTACTCAAGATTTATCCAAGAGCTATCATCACTCAAGTATTGGATTCTACTAAAGTCGAACATATGTTATTAGTCGAACAGAATCAATTCGATTCTATATTCATCGATATCGAAATGCCAAAGGTTGATGGTTTACAAATAGCCAATATTGTGAGGACAAATACAAAATTTAATCACATACCTTTGATTGCAGTAACCACAAGAAATTCACCTTGTGATTTGAAATTATTCAAAGACAAAGGGATAGATTACACTTTTAACAAACCATTAAATTTCAAATTGGACTTCATTGGTTCAATAGTGGATAGCATTATTGAAAAGAGATCATCCAATTAATCATCAACTACTATTTACTTTGTATTATTTATCGTCGTGCACATATTTATCATAACTTCAGTTCATTTCAATCATACTATTTTACTATTTATTACTTATTATTATGGGAAGGAAGGGTTTTATACATTTAGTTAACAGGTTTTTACTAATTATATTTATTATGTTTTATTATGTTTATAGAGAGAATTATAAATATATCATAACTACACCATTACTTGAAGTAGCAGACTTGTAACTTTGACTCTATCAGCTGTAGAATGTTTATAACAATCCAGCGTCATCTTGTTGTTTTGCTGTTCTCTTTGTCTTTTTTAATTCCGTATTGTGAAAACGGTGATATCTAAAGATCTGGGAAAGGGGACAAAATCAACGCCTGAGAGAAATCTTTATAATTTCAAAAATTTCTTTTTTTTTTCCTTTTTTTTTTTGATTCTATCTACTAAAATAAAACCTTCGATTTCAGATGGTGTATAATCATTTGTTATGAGCTCAAACTTGTTCTATAATATCTGCCAAGATCATTGCATTGGGACAATAAACTATTGAGTTGCGATTTGGATGAAAGAAAATACACACATTAGATTATTTTGTTTTCATTCTTTCCAAGGCGAACAGCTCAACATTTTTACAACATATCTTCCCGAGCAACCCCCTTATGTAAACAATTGAGAAATAAAAAAACATTCAATCCATTAAGCGCAAAACCCTACTTTTCTCCTTTTGTTTCCTCACAATAGAATATTGCATTTCTAACGCCCGTCGCTTTATACTTTAAACCTTTCTTTCTCCAATTTCTCTCCTCCTTTCTATTAGGGACAAGAAATTTAGATTCTTGATTCAACTAAACGCTGCGCTTCAAGGATAATTATAAATGCTACTCCAAAAACATCTCATGACTACCAATAGGACTTTCGTATCAGCATTTCGTTCAGTTCCTCGTACTTTCTATTATCATTCTGCAATTTTCACTAAAACGTATATGCATCAAATTAATTGTCAAAAACTGAAAAAAAAAAAGCTTTTACCCGGGATCGAACCAGGGACCATCAGATAATTGAACTTGAAGTTGCAATCTGGTGCTCTACCACTGAGCTATAAAAGCAAATTTCAGCGAAAAAACTGTTAAATTCATTTCAGTAGTGCTAGAGCATAGCCAGATTTGGTAAGAGCTTCGTAATTTGGCGGTGTTACCGATTAAAAGTAGGCACTTTCAAATTAGTTATCGAAACTCGTATGCACTTAAGAATCACCTTATTCAAGTGCTGTCTATTTATGTTCATGATTCTAAACCTCTTCATAACATATTCAACCGGATCTTTAATTTTGCAACTTTTCACAAATGAACCCTAACAATAATTGAAAGTCCTTTAACCTCACATTATTAACCACCTTGATTTGACCGAAGAAAATTTGTGTCAAATGATGATTGTATCAGAATACATAACAATCTGAAATAATCGGTATAATTGAAGATCAACCAACCTACATTGTTGCCGATCCAAAATTTCATAGTTTACTTTTTTTTTTGCAGCCCAAACATTTTCTACCAAAATGAACAGAATCACCAAACGTACAAATCGTGAGTTTCCCCCTTGAAAAACCTCGAAATTGATATTAATCAAAAGATTATCAACCATTAGTCAGAGTCAAACCATTAAATGCCAAAGAATCCCATTTAGATCAACAAATCAAACTTTGGAGAATTAAAAAGGATTCCTTGATCAAAGCAATCGCATACGTAAAAGACGCGGAGATGATTCTCGATTTGATTAATAAATGGAGATCCATTGCTCAATTGGCATCAAATTATCTTTACAACGACTTTAAACTCAAGATGGAAAAATTCGGCGGTTTCGATAAATGGCAGTCACAACAGTATGAAAATAAACAACAAAAAATCAAAGAGGAGAAAGTCTACAAATTTGAAGAATATATGCAAAGTGATGAGTTCAAACTTTTAAGTGACATCGAAAAGAAACAAATTGAAATTGAGTATGAAACTTTATTCGAGTCAGAATCAAGTACGGTTCCTGAGTTTACCAATGAATTCACAATGAAAGAGCTCTACAAAATCTTGAACAAAGATTATCAATTAGTTTATGACCAATAAATTTCCCAGTTCATCGTTTTAATTTTCTATTTGCAAAATCAGCTACTTGAGACATACCATCTTTAGTAACAAAAAATTTTTTCTTTGGTTTATCAGACCAAATTAATACTCCCAATTCACCAGCGTAATTCGACAAAATATCATATTCTTGTAAATTGGCAAAATCTTTAAATAAATATCCCTCAAAAGTTTGGATCCTGTCTAGCTCTAACTGCCATAGTTTAATCTGATCCAAAACATTTGGAGGTATGATTTCCAATTTATGTTGTGAAACAACACCATCAGATTTACTTTGAGGAGCTCCACCAGCGGTATTGATATTATTACTCGTATCAAACTCGATCTTTTTATCCAATTTCTCCTTTGCCAACACTTTCATCTGAGGATGTGCATGGGAATCTAAAAATTTTATAATTTGATCTGCTGTTATACCATTGTATAACGCATTTCTAATAGATTCTCTAGTGATTTGACCACACACCATATTGGAAAACCTCGTCTTCAAATGTACAAATAGATTCAAAATGGCAATTTCCAACGGTGAGTTCGTGTATGCATAAACTTTAAAGTTTGTTTCGATTATTATTGATTCTTGAATACTTCTAGATTGTGTATGTTCTTCCTCTTCTCCACCTATGGTTTGTTCCACCACCATAGCTGGTGACTTCAATGCAGCTGAGTCCGAAGTCAATGTAGTTGCTAATCTCGTAGGGTAAAACCTCCCTGAAGTATCTGATCTTTGATAAACTAATCCATAATCTCGAAGATCAGCCAACATGCTTCGTTGGGTATCACTCAAACTTTGAACTGAATAACTGTTTCCAAGTTCCAATGACCCTAGAATGAATATGAAGTTCAAGACATCCACTGGATCCATATTCAAATCCTGTGTGAGATTTAAATACTGCAATAATAATGTCCAAATCTGTGCATTCACATCTTGTAATAGAAATTGAAACCCCGTGTTGGTAATTGACAACAACCCATTCTTATTCTCCATTAACCCACCGAGTTGTAATAAACTCAACACTGATTTCGACGGTGTTGGTGTAGACTCAGTGCCCACCATGAAATGAAGGATATTTTCCCATTTTTGAGAAGCAAACTTATCCAAAAACTTCACATCCACTTTATGTTTATCATGAGTCAAACTGATACTTCCAAATGCATTGGGCTTTTGTGTTCCTGTCAAACAATCTCTAAAGTTCTGTCGAAAATTGGAATGTAGTCTCATATAGGTTCCCTTATGATCGTACTCTATCAAATGCAACGACTCCAATCGTTTCAACGCTTCATATTCTAATTTTCTATTCTGCGGCTTGCACCATTTATTCAAGTCTCGAAGATTGATGGGTTTCTCATTGAATACCATCGACATGATATAAAATTTAGCCATTGGTGATAACAACCTGTATATCGAAAGACATGTTGCTGGGGCTTCGTATAACTTAGATTGAACTGTTTTCGGTAGACTCTCTAAATACTCGTTCACGGTTGTTTTGAATAGATTAGAAGACATGGATGGAAGTATTTAAAAATTGCGTACCACAAAAATATGAATTTGATTTGTTTCCGAATCAATGAGAAAAAAAATTAAAATATATTAGATGAGAGACTCATCTACAATGCCAAAACGTAAAGATATACAATCAGACGAAGCTTTTAACGAGCTACTCAAAGAAAACTACAAGGGCAAGAAATTAACTGATGAGATCAACACTGCCGAGGATAAATGGAATCTACTACCTGCTTTCTTAAAAGTGAAAGGTTTAGTCAAACAGCATTTAGATTCATTCAATTATTTCGTCGACACCGATTTGAAAAAGATCTTGAAAGCCAATTCGTTGGTATTGTCGGATGTGGATCCTGATTTTTATGTGAAATATCTAGATATTAAAGTGGGGCATAAAACAAATTCACCACCAGGATATAAAGAAGTCATATTACCACCACACGAATGTAGATTGAGAGACTTGACATATTCTGCTCCTATATATGTTGATGTGGAATATACAAGGGGTAGAAAAATAATAAGATACAATGATTTGGAAATTGGAAGAATGCCAGTGATGTTGAGATCAAATAAATGTATGTTGGATGGAATGAGTGAAAAACAAATGGCTTCCGTTGATGAATGCCCATTAGATCCAGGTGGTTATTTCATAGTCAATGGTACTGAGAAAGTCATCCTTGTTCAGGAACAACTTTCAAAAAATAGAATTATTGTTGAGGCCGATGAAAAGAAAAATGTCGTTCAAGCTTCAGTCACTTCCTCAACCCACGAAAGAAAATCAAAGACTTATGTCGTGACCAAAAACGGAAAAATTTACCTCAAGCATAATTCTATAAGTGAAGACATACCCATCGTTATTGTGTTGAAAGCCGCGGGTATAACCTCAGACTTGGAGATTTTGCAATTGGTTTGTGGAACCGATCCGAATTATCAGGATTTATTTGTGGTGAATTTCGAAGAAGCTGCAAAGTTGGAAGTATTCACTCAACAACAAGCATTGTATTACATTGGTAAAAGAGTTAAAACCATTCGAAGAGCCGGCTCAGCAAAACTTACCCAATATCAAGAAGGGATCGAAGCTTTAGCAACCACTGTCATTGCCCATTTGACCGTTTCTGACTTACAATTTAGAGAAAAAGCCTTATATATCGCCACCATGGCTCGAAGAGTGGTGATGGCCATGCATAACCCAAAAATGGTTGACGATAGAGATTACGTTGGTAATAAAAGATTGGAATTGGCAGGTCAATTGATGTCATTACTTTTTGAAGATTTGTTTAAAAAATTCAACTCCGATTTCAAAGCTAATATAGATAAAATATTGAAAAAACCAAGTCGAACATCAGAATTTGATGCTTTGTTATCGATTAACATCCACTCAAATAATATAACCATGGGTATGAATAGAGCTATATCTACGGGTAACTGGTCTCTTAAACGTTTTAAAATGGAAAGGGCCGGTGTCACCCACGTTCTATCAAGATTATCATACATATCAGCATTGGGTATGATGACGCGTATATCATCTCAATTTGAAAAATCAAGAAAAGTGTCTGGTCCAAGAGCATTGCAACCATCACAATTTGGTATGCTATGTACTGCCGATACACCAGAAGGTGAAGCGTGTGGTTTAGTTAAAAACTTGGCGTTGATGACCCATATCACCACTGATGATGAAGAAATGCCAATCAAAAAATTATGTCTTGCCTTAGGTTGTGAATCTATCTATGCCCTAGACTCAGCAACCCTTCATTCTGATGGAATGTATGGAATCTACTTGAATGGTACATTACTTGGAACGACAAGATTCCCAGTGAAGTTCGTCACTGATTTCCGGAGATTACGTAGAAATGGAAGAATCTCAGCATTTGTGTCAATATACACAAACACTCATCATCAAGCAGTACATATAGCAACTGATGGAGGAAGAATTTGTCGTCCATTAATCATCGTTGAAAACAACCAATCGAAAGTCACTGCAAACCATTTAAAATTATTATTAAATGGAGATTGGGAGTTTGATGATTTCTTAAAACATGGCTTGGTTGAATACCTCGATGTCAATGAAGAAAATGATAGTTTGATTGCTTTGTACGAAAAAGACATTCAAGAAAACGCAACTCACGTCACCACAACCCATTTGGAAATTGAGCCATTCACCGTGCTAGGAGCAGTAGCCGGTTTGATACCATACCCTCACCATAATCAATCTCCTAGAAATACTTACCAATGCGCGATGGGTAAACAAGCAATCGGCGCTATTGCATACAATCAATTTAGAAGAATAGATACATTATTATACTTTATGGTTTATCCACAACAACCAATGGTGAAATCAAAGACTATTGAATTGATCAATTATGATAAATTGCCAGCGGGTCAAAATGCAACGGTGGCGGTCATGTCATACTCCGGTTATGATATTGAAGATGCATTAGTCTTGAACAAATCTTCTTTAGATCGAGGATTTGGTCGTTGTCAAGTTGTGCGTAAAAACACCATTCAGTTGAAAAAATACCCTAATCACACAAAGGATATCTTATCTGGTATGAGAGTCGATGAGGATAATCAACCGATTTTCCCTCACAGGGCGTTGGGACCAGATGGATTGGGTGAAGTAGGTAGTAGAATAGTGAATGGTCAAGTTTATGCCAACAAGTGTGTTCCTACCAATGCTGGCGAGTCGACTTTAGCCAGTCATGATCAACCACAATCAGCAGAAAGTCATCGAGAATCAGCAGCAGTATACAAAGGTCCAGAACCATCATATGTGGACCAAGTGATGATGTCTGTGAGTGACAATGATCAAGCATTGATCAAAGTGCTATTGAGGCAAACAAGAAGACCCGAATTGGGAGACAAGTTTTCATCAAGACACGGCCAGAAAGGTGTTTGTGGTATCATCGTTCAACATGAAGATTTGCCATTCAATGACGATGGGATATCTCCCGATATTATTATGAACCCTCATGGTTTCCCCTCACGTATGACGGTTGGTAAAATGATCGAGTTGGTCTCGGGTAAAGCTGGTGTTTTGAATGGATCTTTAGAGTACGGAACATGTTTTGGTGGTAGTAAATTAGACGACATGTCGAAAATCTTAATTGATAAAGGTTTTAGTTATTCGGGTAAAGACATGTTATATTCAGGAATAACGGGTGAATGCTTACAAGCTTATATTTTCTTTGGACCAATATATTATCAAAAGTTGAAGCATATGGTTCTTGATAAAATGCACGCTAGAGCAAGAGGTCCAAGAGCAGTCTTGACAAGACAGCCCACTGAAGGTAGAAGTAGAGATGGTGGGTTGAGGTTGGGTGAAATGGAAAGAGATTGTGTCATAGCCTATGGGGCGTCACAATTACTCTTGGAAAGATTGATGATCTCGTCGGACGCTTTTGAAATTGATTGTTGTAACAAATGTGGGTTGATGGGGTACAATAGTTGGTGTACAACTTGTAAAAGCAGTGAAAACGTCATAAAAATGACTATACCGTACGCTGCCAAATTGTTATTCCAAGAGTTGTTGTCGATGAACATAGCGCCTCGTTTAAGACTTGGTGATGTCTTTTAACTTTCTAATAGAATCTGAATATAATTTATTTTGTAACGCGACACAAAATCACTACACATTGAAATTTAAGACCAAAGAAAAAAAAAAATTAAGTTACATAATAATATACACACCCCAAATTGGTGATGGGAATTAGATTATTATTAGAAGTAACACATATGGTCTCTGTGGTTCCTAATCTTTTTTATATGTTTATTTATATTATCTTATCTTGGTTACCTACTGAATGTCCATTGTACCCATATCGGTATCATTTTTATTCCTTTACAATACTAATACTAACCAATACTAATAATAGCTAACAATACTAATAATAGCTAATACTAACCGCTAAGGAAATATTAATTCAAGAAGTATAAATCGAGATGAATTTAATGGTTTGAATAAAAAACAATTGTGGATTATAAACATGGCTGACAAACCAAATACTTCTCATCTACCTCAACTAGAAACTACTATAAATTATTTTTACAACACGTTTTATTTGACTCCGAACCTCTATTTTTAATGTCATATTGTTTGACTCCGAACCACAATCATTAATTTCGTATTGTTTGACTCCGAACCTCAAATTATACACTCATATGTTACATTTCTAACTTAAGTTTGAAGGTTCTTTGTTTGGAATAGAAAGCGAATTGAAACGTGTGCGCTCCAATGATCTGTTTGAACCCCCCTCAGGCATTTCACGCTTTTTGTTATAAGCAAAAGATGTCTCTCCTTTTTTTCGCAATTGAATATGACGATTGAAATTCCCTTTCCATTCTCGTAACCAGCCAACACAATAACCAGCATTTTACCTATCTTTGGATTGTCGACTTTTCTTGGATTCAATTCTCTTACAAAAAGTCATCGTGGAGAAACGTCCATAGCAAGAGTGCCTTTGTCATTAATAGCCTTACACAATGATACCAAACTAGCCCAGGATTCTACTCTTGAAATAAGGGTACAAAGGTGTCATAGACTTTTGTGGTAACGGCAAACAAATTTATTAAAAAAGCGTAATGATAAAACGAGGAACAATAACCCAACAAACCGTGCTGGAAACTTTATGTGCGCTGATCATCGACTTATGACTTGCAAGAAATCGAATACATTTAGTATATGTGAAATGTTAATGCAGGAGTGTTAGTGCGCTTTGGTGCAAAATATGGCTGCGAAAAAAACAAGAGTGATCTAAATTTTGTTAGATGATATAAAGAAAAATGCAAGAAATAATCAAAGAAATAATGAATGAGACTAAGTTGGCTGATATAGCACCATATGGAGAGGTCTAGAACCTAAGGTGACTGAAGAGCATTATATGGAATGTTCAACATCAGGTGGCTGATAAAGTACTGTAATGAATTTGATATGTTAAATCTATAAATAGGGATGAATAAAACCAACATGAATGATAGTCTTTTGAAGAATTTCGATCAACAAATAAGTATATACTATGACTACTTACAACTTAACTTCTTCTACTACTACTTCTACTACTAAAGGTACTAATCAAGAGATTCCAAAATCTACAAATTAACACAAAAAACTTGTCACCTCAAAATCCATTTACAACCATATCAATTGTCGAGATATCATTGTTTAACTAAATAAAATGAATACCTAAAATGAGACAAGGTTTGTTTCCGTAGTATTTTTTAATGGAGCAATACCTATCAATTTCTTTTCATAATCAAAAGCAAAATAAATGTATCTCATAAAGTAACCTCCAAGATTAGCAAAATCACCACTAAGGACTGAACGATAACACTCCTCGCCATCTTCAATAGGGTATAAAATTGATTTGAGTGGCAATGTTAATTCAAGGCCATTAATAGAATATGTGAACGTCTTTCCATCTAAAGCGGCGCATTTGATTTTTCTCGTATTCGCATCATAAGCATCTCCTAAAGCATCCATAGTCTGGTTTAAAGCAGCGTCAGGTATATACCCATACATGGCACCTGAATCAACTGCAACAGTTCGATTTATAATTATTTTCTGATCGTTGATAATCCAGTAATCAGAATGAGCCAAAAACTGCCATGATTTTGGGTCGTATGGAAACCAAGTGAAGTCAGATTCCAATTTAGCTTGGTCATAACCTCCCATGTGGAATTTTCCTCCACCCTTGCTGGGATCCTCTAAATACAACGAATACATAGGCTTGCTGATTAATCCCTGTTTGTAAGCGTTAATGATTGGACTCCACCCCTCCGAAATTGCAGGTCCCACACCTAAAATTCCCATAGGCTCGTGCATTGAGATGATGTCATCAAGAAACGTGTAATTCTTCAAAGTTATATCACCGAATGTAACATCATCACTAGCCACATCTCCAATAATGTACGCCTTCAGATCACCATAGTATGTAGTAATATTTTTTCCAGTTGTGACAAAAGTGGTTGAATTTTTAGGATCAAAAGTAGTAGTTGATCTGCAGGAGCCGGGACATGTGGTATTGACCGTGAAAATATTTGGGTAGAAACTTCCTGTATCAAAACAGAGAGTCACCTGATCTTTATTTGATCCAATGTCGAGGTTTGCCGTGTAGTAACCTACGCTCGAAAGAGAAAGATCGACACTACCAACTTTCAGATCCCTTTTCCAAATCGACGCAACTGATAATGATAAAAAAGTTGCAAAAACTAAAATCAAATTTGAACTCATTTTGATTATTTGGAAAAGACGATGTATAGAAGAATTGATCCTATTTATATAATCTCGTGGATGATAATTCAAGTTTAGGTTGTCAGTTTAAACGTTTTCTGATGAATATCCTAACCATAACTTTTAGTTTATTGTTTTCAAAAATACTGCTATTGTAATCAACTCAAGGATTAATGTAATTATATAAATTTCACTCGCTGCGCCATTTACTTATTCAAATGTAACGTAAATTTCGTAGATGAATGAAATTTCGGGATCGGCTATCAGAGTTGCGCAAAAAAGTATGTGCTGAAAAATACCAAAGCGCTTAAAACATAATCATAGTGCTCTGCGTTCATAACCACAGTGCTTTGCATTCATAACCACAGTTCTCGCGCTCATAATCACAGTAATTCGCGTTCGTAATTATAGTGCTATGGGTTTTGTAATTAGAACCGTTCAGAACAAAATACTGAATATTGTTTATCACCAACCGAAAAAATACACTCAAATTTACTTGGACTAAAGCCGAGAGCGAAAGGAAGGATTCTATCGCGCTTAGATAAAATATTGTCGCTTAAAGGACTAATTTTTGGTATTAAATGATACAGCTCTGAATTTTCTGAATTTTTTTGTTTCTTTCCATTTTATATCAAGAAAGTTCCGAATCCTTATCCAGATTAATTGTCCAATACAGATACAATTTTGAAGCATATCAGGGCAAAGAGACATTAATAGAAAAACGGAATTATCCATTCTTTGAATAACATTTGAATGTGACATTTTTTGAAATGAAGGGAACTCAGCTTGTGAAAAAAGCAAGTCGGGTCGAACACCTTATTCAAGAAGAACGCAAGACAAAGTGCTTAAACACGAAAGCATATGCTCCAGTATGTTGTCGGGGAGCTAAAGAAGTTCGGAAAGAATTGTATTTTTCAAAATCAAATTAAATCAAATTCATAAAGTATAAATTCCAAAAGAGAAAAGAAGCACCGGGGTCCTTTAGCAAACCACATAAATGTTAAAACTTCGTAGCAAAAACAACTTTTTGCGTGAACTGTTATCAAATATTGAAGAACTCTGATAGCGAATGGAACTTGATTTTTTAATCGAATACTCATATTTGATCAATGGATAAAATTGATTAAAACCAGATCTATTATACATACCGATCAGTATTAAACTTCATCCAGAAAGTGTCGTCAAAACTTGTTAACAAATTACGCTTATATTGGTATAATCTCTGTTTAATGTTCGTAAAGTAGCAAATCAAACATATGTTATTGCCTTCCTCTTCTACATCCCACACATTATATATTTATGTATATATAAGAGTATAGTCCTATATTTGCCGAGCTGTTAAGTCTCCTTGTACCACCTGTCGGTTACCATTCAACTTCTCAAGAGAATCTGAATATAAGTTATCTTTGAAACGCGACACAAAATCACTCCACATTGGAATTTGAGACCAAAGAAAAAATACATTAAGTCACATAAAATTATACACACCCCGAATTGGTGATGGGAGCTGAAGTGAAGTCAACAATGAATCTGTTTTCACCACCAATAATCATACGTGGGCAAATACACCAACAGACAAGGTCAATATTTCAACCAAAACTCTTGTGTATTTGCTCTATCATATTGTTATGTTTTTGGTACTTGAATCAGCTATTATTCACCAGTAATCACCTAGGCATGGATGAAGTGATGTTTTTAACGAGGAACTCATTTACGGAGATAAAAAATCATATGACCTTTGATGTTTTTACAAAAAGAGAAGTCTTGAATGATGAATCATCGTCCATCTTGGATACTGACATCGACTATCCCTTAAATAACATGATTAATTCATTTTTCCCCATCGACTCAATCATCAGTTACAACTTGACAGAAAAAGGGAATATAACAAAACATGAAATTATAGGACGGTACGCTGCATTCAGTCCTATTTTGAATTACAAATTGAAAAACAATTTCAAGATTCTTCCCATCAATGCATGCTCGACCATCAAGTTGGATGAAGAATATAAAAATAAAATCCTCATAGTGTTAAGGGGTGACTGTACTTTTGTTGATAAGGTCACCAATATACTAGAGTCTGATTTGAATCCCAAAAGTATCATAGTAGCCAATGATGAACCTTATCGGAATTTAATTACCATGTTTTCCAATAATTTTAACCAAGACGGTACTTTAAACATCCCTATCATGTTCATCACTAATGAAGACTACAAAGAATTAAAATCTATTGAACCAGATAGGATAGTGTTGGAGATCACAACCGCTTATATTGGCAACTGGCTAAGCTTCGTAATATCAATGATTCTTTCACCACCATTATTGATTGTCATCTTTTATTCATTAATTCTTTGCGCCCAAAAGATTAGAAAACGTCAAGTGAATATTCGTAATGCAAAAATGGTTCGAAACTTGCCGATATACATTTACAATATTGATCATTTGATACTTTATCAAAAAATCCAAAAGTATCTTCGAATAACTGGTCAGACCAATATGGTACCAAAAGATAGTGAAAATACAATATTATACGAATCCCCAAAACCGTCACCTTCGGGATCTACGACATCTATTAACAAAATCATAGTTGGTGGAATCAATTTAAGAGCATCTAAAAAGTCTTTACACGTCCTTACTGCTCATGATGATTTTTTCCCCGCTTATAAATGCTCAATTTGTTTGGATAAATATATTCCCTTAAAATCAAAAGTTATAGTGTTGGAATGTAAACATTTCTTTCACGAAAAATGCTTATCCAATTGGCTTATAAATTTCAAGCGTAGCTGCCCCTTGTGCAACACGACTTTGAAGTCAAAAAAGACGAATTGCTTACTTGCCGGTCAAGAAGAAGAAGATAATTATGGTAGCACAATCGATTTAGAAGCTGGTACTCTGAGTCTATATGCCCCATCCCAAACAGAAAGTATTGAGACTGAAACTCCATTTCCTCAAACTCAGAATGCACTCGACAACGAAACGTCAAATGCTTCTTTCTTTACTGCTAAATCTCATCCTATCGAAAGCTCATCTAGACCGAATTCATCAAACAGACCCTTTTTAATTAATCGACCACTGGAGATCTTGAATCGATTTAGAATTGGATCTGCCAATAACAACGAACTCAGTGTCAGTATCGATTCAGGTGGTAATATGCTATATTTGATGAATCGTGATGAAGAATCCTCATTTAGTGAGAATTCAAACGATGAACCTAATGTAATTAGTGATAACGAATAAATACGAAAACTCACTCACGTGATCTGTTTCAAACATAAGTATCAATACTTAACATTTTAAATTAATTTTTTCTTTTATACGTTCAAGATCATTTGTTTACCCCATTAATCAATCTATGCCGTAAGATTATTCTTCACAACATGAGTAGTAATGGACAGGAGTCAAATACAGAAGATATCAAGAATGAGGTGAATGTAGAAGCCAAACAATTGAAACAACCTACGGTGGTGACAGTTGAAAAGCCCAAACGAAGAAAGAAAAAATTGGAAATAGCTTGTGTCTATTGTCGACGTTCCCATATGATATGCGATGAGTCAAGACCGTGTCAGAGGTGTATAAAAAGAGGTATTGGTCATTTGTGCTATGATGAGCCTTCTAATTTAAGACAGAGGAAGAAAGCAGAAGCCTTGAGAAAAACCCAAAGTGAAGGTATAACACATCAAGTCAGCGTGTCCCAGCTGCCCACTAATACTCTACCACTTCCACCATTACAATCATCTCAGCTGGAAATAACACAACCAGTTGGTAATCAAATTGATCAATCGAGAAATCAACAATTTCAAATGCCACAAGGTAAAACAATGAAAAACTCGGTGCTATCGCAGACATTACCGTACAATCAGGAACCATTCTTTTTTTCTGAACATGCAGGAAGTGAGTTTAGCTCGTTGAATGACTTTTTATCGATGATTGATGATCCTGAGTTGGTTCATGGTGCATTGAATGACGATCCTAATAACTTGTTATTTGGAGTAAACCAAGTCAATAACTTTCATTCTGGCAGCGGAAACAGTAATACAACTTTGAATAATGTATTATCCTTTTCACCCAACGCTAATTTATTCCAACCCACATTTAATGAAAATGACTTTGTGCAACAACCACAAATTAATCATCATCATCAACAACAACAAAATGTACATCAACAACAAGAACAACAGCAACAACAGCAACAGCATCAACAAGAACAACAACATCAATTCCAACAACAGCAACAGCAACAGCAATTACTTCATCAGCAACATCAACAACAACAACAACATCAACAACAACAACAACATCAACAACAACAACAAAATCAAGTACATTTACAAATACCCCAAGAATCACCTCAGCAAATGCTTCCACAGCCTCCACCTCTGCAGGCTAAGATAGAACCCCAATCTCCAAAAGTGGATCAAAACCAACAACCAATAATATCGGACTCAGCAAGGGATAAATTCTTTTTAACAGCTGCAGACCCAACAACTGAAATTTCACCAGAAGAAAGATTAAAGCAAGTCATCAAAGCCAAATTGGAAGCTGGTTTGCTACAACCTTACAATTACGCAAAAGGATACGCAAGGTTGCAGAGTTACATGGATAATTACATGAATGTATCTAGTAGACAAAGAATTTTGAAACCATTGTCAATATTTCGACCTGCTTTCAGAGCAATTGCTCGAACCTTGAAGGATGTGGACTTGGTCTTGGTTGAAGAGAGTTTTGAAAGAATGTTATTAGATTATGATCGTGTCTTCACCTCTATGGCTATACCAGCATGTTTGTGGAGACGTACTGGGGAAATTTATAGAGGTAATAAAGAGTTTGCATCTTTGGTTGGAGTAACCACCGACGATTTGAAAGATGGAAAATTGGCAATCTATGAATTGATGAGTGAGGAAAGTGCTGTTAATTTTTGGGAAAAGTATGGTGCAATTGCCTTTGACAAGGGCCAAAAAGCAGTCCTTACTAGTTGTAATTTGAGAACAAGAGATGGTATCAAAAGAAAAAGTTGTTGCTTTAGTTTCACTATAAGAAGAGACCGATACAATATTCCAAGTTGCATAGTAGGTAACTTCATACCGATAGACCCGTAATTTCAAAATGTACATGTATTATTATTTATTCTTTTACTTCATCCTCACTGTCATCATCGTCGTCTATTTCGATGTCCTCCTCTTCTTGTTCTTCTTTTCTCTTTTGTTCAGCCTTAGCTTTTTCCTCCTCTTCTTGTGCTTCTTTCAAGATCCTGAGTCTTTCCTCTTTAAGTTGTCTTTGGACAACTATGTATTGTCCCAATGGAGTTTTATCCCAACTGAAGTCATTTAAAAACAATTGTACTTCGGTTTTATTGGCAGGACCGAATTCCACGTTCGACCTTTTTTGAGTGATTAAAGTAGCATTAGCATTCAACTTTTCAATCAACTGTTGCAATTGTTTATTGAATCTCACATTTTTTGATTTTTTGGTGAATCTTCTCAATGATAACACCGCTGGAGTGATTAATTCTGGAAAGGCTATATTTTTTGCATACAATCCAAAAAATTCACTAGTCAACTCTATGAATTGTTCACATAAACCGTCTTGATAAATTCTAGTTCCTAAATATGCTTGATTGACTTTTATATTGTGGTCAAAGTCTACGGCTTGTAAATTAGATGATTTTGGTGCTTTAGTCATAGCTGTAGATGTGAGGATTTCAGCAATCAAAGGAAATAGAGGGATGAACACACCAGTGGATTGTGATAACCTAATCAAGGATCTTATTAAATAGAATCTCAATGGGAAGAACTGAGCTGTTGGAATCAATCTCATTGCTCCTAATGTCACTTGAACCAATGGGTATATCAATTGCCTCAATGGAGATTCTTTATTCTTGTGGTTTTGTAATTCTTTTTCTGGATTGCAGTGTTGGGATAAAACTCTTGACCAAAAGTCTAATGAATGACAATATTGCCAATTGTAGATTGTTTTATATCCTTCTTTTGCATTTGAAGTTGCATTTATACTATTTCTTAAATGAATGGCCAATTGTCTAACGTATTCAAAACCAACTTGATAACTCAAACTTTCATCTATGCCAAATAACTCCGTTGCTGAGTTTTTACAAAAATTGATTTGCGCCATACTATGAACATTAGTTTTTCTGCAATTTTGTAATAATGATGAATAAGTTGATTTTAATATCGTTTCCAATACCGATTTTGGATACTCCTTAGCAATGTTGTTTAGAAATGCATAAGTGGCGATCTGGGTGTCAATTTCAAGAGTTGAGGCCCAAACTTCAACGACTGCGGTTATTATCTGTTTTAATAATCTTCTGTATGATAAATAATAGGGAAATACTTCGTACACAGATGCTAATACTAAAGCAGCAGTCTCGGTATTTGTTATGTCTTTCAACAAGGTTATAAATGACCCTGCGTGTGTTTTTAAAATGGTAGCTAGTTGAGTTGCAGTTTGATTTTTTTGGGGCAAGGTTCTAACACCTTGTTGGTTTGTCTTATACTTGACCAATTTTTGCACGGCAATAGGTACCTTCTTCAATGCCAATAACATCAAGTCAGTGAATGCTTTTGGATCAGTGACGGCATATTTGTAGTCCTCGCTATCTGAGTTATTAATATTGACCGCTGCTTTAAATGCAATGATGATATTTCTAATGATCTTAGGAGATGGTTTTTCCAATTGTTTATTCCATTTTTTTATCAATTCCGGTGTGATTTCAATCTTGGATGCATCAGCTAGTTTATCTTGTACCATGTTTGTATCTTTCTCTTTCTCCTCGTCCTCCTCATCCTCCTCTTCATCATCGTCATCACTGATTGCATCTAAGGGATTTACACCTTCGAAGTCCAACAATTCGTTGTCATTTTCTTGTAAATATTTGTAAAACTCAGGGTCTTTATCTTGTAAAGATTTAAGGTTCTCTTTCATTGCATCCTCATCTTCCTCCTCCGATGAATCATCTTCTTCTTCATCGTCTTCATTTTCCTGCTTGGAAGATCTAGACTTCTTTTTCTCCTTTGGGACCTCGAATCCACTCTCGAGAAAATCATCTACCGACATATCTTGGAACACCTCTTTGGATTTTCCATCACGACGTTGTGGTGGGGCATCTTCATTGGACGACGACTTATTTCCCCTTCTTTGAGCTGCTTTCTTATTGAAATCCTGTCTTTTCTTTCTATGCTCGATGGTATGTTTCAAGTGCTTGTTCTGAAACTTTTTCGTTTGTTTAGACGTCTTCCCCATCGTGGATTGATATTGATGTGGTTTATTTTTTCAAAGATTTTGAGATGAGACATCTGGATTAGAATTAGTCGCTACCATGTGGATTTGGTTTGCAATGGTTGACAGGATTCAAAATGGGCTTGATAAGTTCGCAATGAAGATCAAGTGCCTAGTGAACTACTTTTAGTGGTTGCGTATCTTGATAGAAGCTAAATGAGGATTTATAACTAAGTATAGAGAAAATGATTTGGTAAAAAAAAACCATTGACAAGCAAAAAAAAAGCTTTTACCCGGGATCGAACCAGGGACCATCAGATAATTGAACTAGAAGTTGCAATCTGGTGCTCTACCACTGAGCTATAAAAGCAAATTTTTCTAAAAATTTACAGTTAAGGCACCCGGTTATGATTACTTTGTCACGTTATACCTTTTGCAGCCACTCTTCAGCAAAATGTTACCTAAATGCCAAAAATCATGCTTCTTCACCATTTGATTGTATACAAGTTAATCCTTAGTACATAGCAGCGCATTTAGTTACATATTCATATCTACATTAGTTTGTGAAAGAAGTAAAAGAAAACGTTTTTTGTTTTTATTTGATAATGACCAAATTGCAACAAAATGTCAAAATCAATCCCTTATCAGCTTGTCATAAAACATCTAGCATTGGTTCGAAGCTTAATTGCAATATCAGACACTTCGAATATATTGTACCTTATCAAAGCTCACACAGGGCAAAACATTCAGTTATGTTGTGATAGTTTTGTAGAGATGGTTGAATATGACAAAAGACTAACGATTTGCTTTTTCAGTAGCTCAAAAAACATTTGACTGCAGCAGTTTCAACAAAGGTCCTGATGAGATCAAAATCAATGTTGCGTATATTTTCTATCCACTTCAAAAACATGGTTTATTCTTTCGCAAATGATTAAGCGTCTTTTTACTTCAGGGCTCTACAAGGTTTTCAATGTGATTGGGTAAGGTTTCTTTCATGAAACCACGTCAAATTGGTAATTGATTATACAAACAACTTAAGATAAGCTATTAAGGGCAAAGACGAGCTCAAAGAGAGAGGTCATGATAGTATCATTTCTTGGCATAATCAGTACCCGTTATCCTCGCTGCGTAAAGTCAGCTTATTAGTGTACCAATCATGCGATGTAAGGATGCTTTGATTTTTGTTTTGGCTAATCATTAGAGTTAGCGCTACTGTTTGACCAGCTAGGCAATTAAAGGCGCCAATTCGACTTTAAATAATTGAATGATTGATAGTAAAAATGCATCAATTACATACAGGGACGCAAACTATGCTTTTAACTGGAAGCGTTCAAGCTAAGTAGATCAGATTCAACAGATCTCAATAATTATATATTATTATTATATATTGAATTTGTGAAAAGAATTGAATATGCTCTTATAAAAGCCCATTAAATTTCCCATTGAAGGCGTTACCTAGCCAATTATACAATTTATCATAGACTATGATATTATCATTTTGAAAAGTTATTGCGTGATTGCTATCTGGAAAAATCATCATATCATAATTCTCGACATTATGTTGATTGAATTTATTTATCAACCACATTGTATTTTGCGGATTGACATTATCATCGGCGGACCCACTCATAATAAGAAATCGTTTAATTGATTTAAACGATTCGTAGTTGTTGATTTTTGCATTTTTGTAATGACTGTTGAATTTGGGTAAGTTCATGTATCTTTCAGTATAGATAGAGTCATAAAACAACCAATTGGTAACTGGAGCTACAGCCATTCCATACTTAAAGGTTTTACCCTCATCATATTCCAATGTTTTTAATGTTGTGAAGCCTCCATAAGACCATCCCCAAAGCGCAACATTATCCTTGGATATGAACTTATTTTTGGTGATGTATTCTGAGGTTATCAAAGTTATATCTCTCGGCTCCCAATAGCCTATATTGTTATTTGAAAAAGACAAATATTTCCAATCTTTACCCCCGGTCCCCCTTGGTTCAATCACCAACACTATAGAATTGAGACCTGCACTTACGCAATTTAAAAAATCAATCTGAAATTTTTGTTGCACCGTTTGTGATCCTGGACCACCATATGCGTGAACTAATAATGGGTATTTTTTACTTGGGTCAAAGTTTGGAGGAAGTATTTGTTTGATATTGTTTGATATTTTATCCTTTTTGAGTCGTACCTCTTCAAACGTTACAGTTGGTAAGTTTAAATTTTTCAATTTTGAAGTTAGACCTTTGTCTGCGGTTGTATGAGGAACATTCTTTACAAAGTCATTGATATTCTCTTGGTCATTTGAGTTTAGGTAATCATGAAACTTTGAAATGTCTATGAGTTTTTGCCATGGTAGACTCGAACCTTCATATATTAGGTTGAAAAACTGACCATCCTTAGAAGTACGCATTTCGTAATACCCAGCATCATTCGTAATATTTATCAACTCATTGTTAGATAAATTCAACCCAACGAGATTGGATTCCATTGATTTCCCGGCATTGGACAAGAAATAGATAAAATCTCTCTTCCTATTGTATGTTGCCCCAGTTAATATATCAGAAGCTAGAATGGTGATTGGATCCTTAGAAGATGCAGTTTTGTAAAAGGCCAATTGATTCTTATAATCTTTCACCACTATGTCGATATAACTTCCATCACTCAACGTACAAATTGGTTTCATTTTTTCCACCCACCCATTATAATCTTTTGTTACGTTTGTTGATTTTATTGTTTGCACTTCTTTTCCAGGCTGATACAATTTTTTTGAGAGAATCGAGCTTGTTCGATCTGTTTGCTTCATTAGGAAATTGTTGTCATCTATCCATGTTCCCTGATACAATATAAAGTCATCACCCAAACTATTATTGGGGTCATTGAGCTCTTGCAATGTTTTTTGTTCAATATCATAGCTGTATATTGATATTTTCGGATTGGTAGACCCAGGTTTGGGATACTTTATAGATGTTTTTATTGGGTATTGATTTACATTGTCATATTTAGTCTCGGTGGATTGTTGATATTGAGCACCTATTGCATCATGAGACTTGATATAGTAGTCGATATCTATCAGCTCAACTTGAGTGTCATTAATTTTAGTGAAAATGATATACTTTTCATCGGGAGACCACCAGACCATCTTGTCAACAGGCATTACTTCTTCCTCGTATACCCAATCGGGCTTTCCATTAAAGATATCAGAGCTTCCGTCATTGGTGATTTGATTTATTTTTTTCAGTTTGACATCTAGCATGAATAAATTATGTTCGAATCCAAATACAATATAATTACCATTTGGTGAGAATTCAGCGAAATGTAATTTATCCAACACTTGATCCTGAAACGGGTGTGCGCTATTTAATAGATCTCTATTCTTAGGTGGTTGAATTGGCTCATAAGTTGAAGTTATTGGATTATATAGCCAATACAATGAAAATTTCAGATGTCTCCATTGTTGAATACTGTCTGTGATTACCAAATGTTTTGTGTTTAATTCCTCAATCGACAGGGATGGGTTCAACACTATAGATTCAATGTTGAAAAAATCATTTCGATAATTGAATCGTATATTATCAAGGAATATTTCATCGTATTCATGATCAATTTGTTTGATTTTGTACTTTTTTTCATCATTAATGAGGTAGTATCCACCGGCTTGAGCTCCTTTTGGATATTGTTTTTCTTCTAGCCAAGTTATTTGATCAAGTTTCAATTGATATTCTCCTTTGACCATCAGATGCAAACTTAAGTTGTTGAAATTTGGATTATAAGTATTCAAAGTGATGTTTTCTCCATTAATCTTCACTTCAGTTTGCAAAATTGATATTATATCTTTGGGAGTCATTTTGGCATATATTAAAACACTGGTGACCCATAAAATCAAGATTGATAAGAAGAATATTCCCCATAGTTTCAAATTGTTTGTTTTGTTCCGATACCTATCGTATATGGTTTGATAATGTGGATCAGAATTGAAATTATCATTCAATTTAATTGAGTATTGTTCTAATGTGTTGAATATTTCCGAAGTGTCTGTTTCATTTGAGTTTCTCGACTCATCTGGGGTTGAGACAGAGTCGTTTGATGATGACTGAGGTCGAGGTTCCACCATCTCATATTCCTCATCAGGGGTTTTATTTCGTGAGAACATAACGATGCGTTATAACAGTAGTTGAATCCATCAATTAACAAAATGAAAATTTTAAATTATACGTGCGTTAAAAGTGGTTGATTGTTTATTTCCTTTTTGATCGTTCTAAGGGACTGAAAAATATATACGCACAATTTACGAAATGAATACATTTATTTTCTTCATGTATAACTACGAATGACACACAAGTAACTTATATTCATTTCAATGGTGTTTGTTTAGATTCATTATCATCTCTCATTTTTCTAAAGAAATCCATACATGTAGTAAACACAACTAATAGAATACCTCCACCTGGACCCAATCTCAATACTTTTGGTATAAAACCTTTGTACAAAGCGGCAAAACCTTCTTCTTTGGCAACGATTAATAATGATGGATATGTCCATCTGTATCTAGTAGAGCCAGCTTGGATTCTAGATTTGACAACATCAAATGGAGTGTTCAAGACAGTACCAAAAGTACCACCAATGGTACCACAAGTCAAATCAATCAATGTTTTTTGAGTAGAATCTTTTGGTTTTGGCATTAATGATCTAACTTGATGGATTAAACCGAAATAACCAGCATTCCACCAAATGTGTCTCCATAAAGTACTTTCCAAACCTTTATATAATCCTAAAACACCGTTCTTTTGAATAATATCCTTGACGACTTCACCCATACCGTTGAATTTGGTTGTTTTATCTTGTAATTTGATCTTGACTAATTCGAAAGGCACAACAACAAAACTTTCTGTAGCACCAGCAGTGGCACCGGTCAAAACAGCCAAGGATTGATTCATGGTGGAAACACCGAAAAAGGATCTATAAAATTTACCCCATTCGTCGTTGGCAGCGAATTTAGTTGCTCTTTTTGGAGCTTCCATTAAAATGGGAGCAGATATGCCTTTGTATAATCTTGAGAAACCTTCTTCTTTAACTATGGTTCTAAGACAGTTGAGAGTACCTTTAGTTGCATTGGTAGAGTCCAATTGTTGTCTTGTTTTGACGACATCCAAAGGATACATAACAAGAATTTCAGACACACCAGCAATTGCACCAGATATGAATTGATAGATGAATGGTAATGGTTTAGGGTCAGCCATGATAGTAGAATTGAGATTTTATATTATAAATAAATGAATTGATGGAGGAGAAAGTGGAAATTGAGTGGTAAAGCGGTGTGGATGGTGGTTGTAAGATAAACTATATTGGACAGTAAGTGTAAATACAATTGAGATCAATTGAAGAAATATGTGAAAGATTGAAGTAAAAAGTTTAAAATTTATGGTGCAATCAAATGAAAAAAAAAAAAGAGTCAAAGATTTTTATTTCCTATCAAATTTAATTATGTATTGTGATTTATATATATTCAATATACAATCAACTGTTTGAAAAGTGGGGATTACATTATACCTGTTATTTCTCTGGTAGGCCTATGATTTCCTTCCAGATCGGCCCCCCCTCTCCCCTATATCCTCTGTCATTGGTAATACACTCATTCTTCTAGACTTATTAATTACACTGGCACACATTAATATTTCATTTTAATGGTGGCATTAGCGCCTCGACACATTCGCTTTTCAATCAAATTGTGAGTCAGTAGCCCATTATCTTTTTATTTTGTGCGCGGATTCGTATCTACGCGATTTTTTCTCACCAACAATTCAATTATAAGACCGATGTAGACACACTATTTTGATGATATTATTACCATTACCAATCACTATAACGAATTTGACAATGGATCACTTGACAATGGATCACTGTACAATTTCTTCTGTTTAAGGAGTAATTTTTAGTCAAACCAATGAAGTTTCGTCACATCGCTTGCTCTATTGCAAGTGTCTTACTAGTATTTGTTTTGTTATGACTTTGAAATGTATGAATATGTTTCGAATCGAACTACTTGAACTGAACAATACCTTAGGTCATTTCACAAAACCACAAGCAGCGAACGATCAAAAGCTATGAATTTCAGATTTTGACTACTATAGTGGCTGGGACAAATATCCGCTATTTCCCTTCTTGTCTTGATGAGTATCATTTTCTATTGCTTGTGTTGATTCAAGCATCGTTGTTTTGCAACCAAAATGAAGTTTTTTGGTGCAAAAAACTCATCTCTGGATTTTTTTTTTTTATCTTGAAACTTAATCTAATCTTTCATCTAATTCAATTGTATCGCAAAATGTCCACTAACTCCGATAAAAAGTTGATACTAGCATATATCAAAGATTACATATCGAGAAATGAATCATTGAAGAAAGTGGGAAAAGCGTTAGACAAAGCTATTGCAGGTGAATCATTGCCAACTCTTGATGATAAGTTAGAGGATCTCGTAATCAAACAAAATAAAACTGAGAAGAAATCCTCCTCCTCTTCATCCTCATCATCCTCGGACAGTGACAGCTCATCATCCTCAGACAGTGACAGCTCATCATCCTCAGACAGTGACAGCTCATCCTCCTCGGACAGTGACAGCTCATCATCCTCATCATCTGATAGTGAAAGCTCATCAAGTGACTCAGAAAGCTCATCCTCAGAAAGTGATAGTGAAAACGAAGAAGAAGAGAAGAAGGACGAATCAAAAGACTCATCTAGTTCAAGCAGCTCATCATCAAGTTCAAGCTCAGAATCCGATAGCGATTCCGATAGCAGTAGCTCAGATTCCGATAGTAGCAGCTCAGACTCAGATAGCAGTAGCTCAGATTCCGATAGTAGCAGCTCAGACTCAGATAGCAGCATCTCAGACTCAGATAGCAGCAGCTCAAATTCAAGTAGCAGCAGCTCAGACTCAGATAGCAGCAGCTCAGACTCAGACTCTGGTGATTCCGAAAGTGAGCCAGAAGTTTCACAATCAAAGAAAAGAATACAAAAAGATTTTGATGAACCTAATACCACCAAAAAAGCAAAATCAGACACCAAAGACAATGACTCATCATCACCATCATCCTCAACTACAGAATCAATGACTTTGTCTAGTGATCGTATCTCAGCTACACCTGAAGCCGAGTTGAAAGAAGGCCAAAGAAAACATTTTTCCAGAATCGATAGATCAAAAGTATCGTTTGAAAATAGAGCTTTGCAAGATAACACTTACAAAGGTGCAGCTGGAACTTGGGGAGAAAAAGCGAGTGAAAAACTATTACAAGTCAGAGGTAAAGATTTCACCAAGAATAAAAACAAAATGAAAAGAGGCTCTTACAAAGGAGGCTCAATCACTCTAGCTTCAGGCTCATACAAATTCACCGATTAGATTCATTGGTTGATACTATACATTTAACTAATACATATATACGATTAATACTTTATTGCTTATTTTATTTTTTTTTGCATCTTACTTTTTCTCTATCATTTACACAATCTTACAAATCAATCATGTCAAGAAGATCAGAACCTGTAAACTACAAAGAAGTGGACGATGACAACTTGTCTGATGAAGACGCTAGTATAGATCAAGATTATAACACAGGTAGTAAAAGAAAGAAGAACCAATCTACAAATGACAATCAAAAAAAACGTAAAGCTTTGGAGGCAATGGAGAGTTTAAAACATGATTTGAATGATGATAATTTATCAGATGAAGATTTGATAGAATTGACTCCTGATATACCCCAGGATTATATACCAGATGCTGTAACAAAGAATTTCGGTAAAAGTGACTTCTCATATTTAAAACTAAAACCTGATCATTTTTCAAGACCAATTTGGATTTCACCAAGCGATTTGAGAATCATACTAGAATCATTTTCACCCCTTGCAGAGCAAGCTCAGGATTTTCTTATTACTATAGCTGAGCCTATATCTAGACCCTCTCACATACACGAGTATAGAATCACCGCGTACTCCTTGTATGCGGCGGTTTCAGTTGGTTTAGAAACAGACGACATAATCTCGGTGTTGAACAGATTATCAAAAGTTCCAGTAGCTGAATCAATTGTCAACTTTATCAAAGCTGCTACTGTGTCTTATGGGAAAGTGAAATTAGTCTTAAAACATAATAGATATTTCGTTGAAAGTACTCAGGCCGATATTCTTCAAATGTTGTTGAAAGATGAAGTTATAGGACCATTGAGGGTACTAGAAAACGATGAAAACAAAGACTTGACCAAATCAGCTGCACCATTAAATGACATAAATATCCCAGGAACTAAAAAACCGCAAGATTCAACTGAAGATAAGAAGGACGAGACAGAGGACATATTTGCATCGGTTGTTGGAAATAAAGAAGACGATGATGATCTAGATACTGTTCATTCTTTCGAAATTGCCCACGATTCAGTCGAAATTGTCAAAAGAAGATGTCAAGAGATCGATTATCCTGTTCTAGAAGAATACGATTTCAGAAATGATGCTAGAAATGTTGATTTGGAAATAGATTTAAAACCTTCAACTCAAATCAGACCGTATCAAGAAAAATCATTGAGCAAAATGTTTGGTAATGGTAGAGCAAGATCAGGAATCATTGTTCTACCATGTGGTGCTGGGAAAACATTGGTGGGAATTACCGCAGCTTGTACCATACGGAAATCTGTCATTGTCTTGTGTACTTCATCAGTTTCTGTTATGCAATGGAGACAACAATTCTTACAATGGTGTACAATTCAACCGGAAAATGTGGCTGTTTTCACCTCGGAAAATAAGGAAATGTTTGCCAGCGAGTCAGGTTTAGTTGTCTCTACATATTCAATGGTGGCCAATACAAGAAATAGGTCGCATGATTCTCAAAAAGTGATGGATTTCTTGAAATCTAGAGAATGGGGATTTATAATCTTAGACGAGGTGCATGTTGTGCCGGCTAACATGTTTCGTAGAGTTGTTACTACCATTGCAGCCCATGCAAAATTAGGTTTAACTGCAACATTGGTTCGTGAAGATGATAAAATTGATGATTTGAATTTCTTGATTGGTCCCAAATTGTACGAGGCCAATTGGATGGATTTGGCTCAAAAAGGTCATATAGCCAATGTTCAATGTGCCGAAGTTTGGTGTCCAATGACATCGGAATTTTATCAAGAGTATCTACGAGAGACGGCAAGAAAGCGTATGTTGTTGTACATTATGAACCCTACTAAATTCCAAGCATGCCAATTCTTAATTCATTACCACGAGAAAAGAGGAGATAAAATCATCGTGTTTAGTGATAATGTTTATGCATTACAAGAATATGCTTTGAAACTAGGCAAACCATTTATATACGGGTCTACACCACAACAAGAAAGAATGAAAATTTTACAAAATTTCCAGCACAATGATCAAATAAATACAATCTTTTTGTCTAAAGTTGGAGACACATCGATCGATTTACCCGAGGCTACATGTTTGATACAAATATCCTCACATTATGGTTCGAGAAGACAGGAGGCACAAAGATTGGGCAGAATATTGAGGGCAAAAAGACGTAACGATGAAGGTTTTAATGCATTCTTTTACTCATTAGTTTCCAAAGATACTCAAGAGATGTATTATTCGACAAAAAGACAAGCCTTTTTGGTTGACCAAGGTTATGCATTCAAAGTTATCACCCATTTGAGTGGAATGGAGCAGCTACCCGACTTGGCGTATGCGTCACCAAGAGAACGTAGAGAATTATTACAACAAGTGTTATTGAAGAATGAAGATGCAGCAGGATTGGAGGTTGGTGATGATATAGATACAAACTTTATATCCAAAGATAGAAGGGCAAAGTTGGAAGAATCACAAGCTACGAGAACTACCGGATCCCTTGCTGGTTTGGCAGGTGGAGAAGATATGGCCTACATTGAATATAGTAAGAACAAGAATAAGGAATTGAGAGACACTCACCATCCATTGATCAAAAAGATGTATTACAAACAGAAGAACAAGGACAAGAAAGCGCTTAATAGATAATTAACTAGATATAAACTCCCCAAATGCATCTTCTTCATCTATACCTTTCTCGTCTTTATCGTCATCTAACGTATGGTGCTCAAATGAGTCTTCTAAATCGTCTAAGTTGAAATTCAATTGATTGATAACATAATTCATCCTGATGTAATGATACTTTCTTTGATCATCATTGTACCTTACATTGTATTCATTTATTACAGTTTCAAATTTGGCAGCTTTTTTTGTATTTGTTAATTTTAAACATAGAGCCACTTGGAAATTTGAGTTGGGTTTATCTCCGACCAATGGTATATTCCCCGAACCAGGAATCTGAACAATTAATCTATACAAGTCTTGCCTTAGTCTTATGATTGTTTCTTGACCATCTTTACTTATAGGTTTCAACTTTTGTAAGGTGATGGAAACATTGTCTAGATTTAGTTCACTCTTGGTTGAATTTATTGGATAATACCAAGTTTCTCCCCAAACGTAATCCCCGTTATATAACTCCAACTTCAAATTCGATTTTGCATAGGCATGAATTAGATATTGTCCATCATCTCCTTTCTCGTAATCTCTATAATAGTTTAATCCTTCCTCGTCGATGTCCTCCTGTTCGATCAATCTTAATGATCCTTTCCATATAATTGTGTTGAAATCAATGTCTGTGACTTCATTTTTTTCATTCTCTGGTGGATTTAACAAGTGTAATCTAACATTATTGCATTGAAATAGAATCTTCTCAGTCTTGTTTAATTCGGTCATTGTCAATTGACACAATTGACATTCTAGGATGCTAAGTTTAACGGATTTACGTTAGTGTCGTGCGGGACCATTCAACCAAACAAAAAAAAAGTTGTAATTAAAATTTTCACACCATTCACGAAACCATGCTTCGAAATTTGATTAGAGGAAGTATACCCAAGGGTAATACTAGGATAACAAGTACCAATATATCACTATTACCAATACGCTACAATTCCACTTTGAGTCAAACAAAACTAGATCTCGCTTCTAATGGCAATGAAGAGGTCAAAACCAAACCAGTGGTGAATATCGATGAATTGTTAAGTAATTCAATACCCTTTAATGAAGACTCATATATCTCTTCAGAAAGGCTTGCATATGATACAGTAAAACAGCCAACACCAAGGGAAGTTGCCAAGAGTCACAGAGTAGTAGGCACTAACTCTGGAAGAACGGTTGAAATAGACTACCATAACGTTTCAAGAGGATTCAATCAAATAAGAAGATTGGTGAATGATAACAAAATAAGGTATTTGGAAAGAATACAAGCTAGATATATCAAGCCTGCAAAATTGAGAAAACAACAAAAGAGTGAACATTGGAGAGCTCATTTCAAAAAACATTTTAAAGAAACTTTGGGGTTGATCAAAGATGCCAAAAGAAGGGGTTATTAGTTAAACTTGTACATATATGTAAATACAATCATTATAAATTTGATCCTTCTAATCTTGTTTCTTGTTGCAATAAATTTTGTTATCAAAACTTTTGATTCGCATCCAATCTCAAAACCGCCTACAATAACAATAAAAATTAAGCTCTCAATTAGCTACACTTGCATTTGCTAGATATCCTCACTATATGCATCTACAGTAAATCACTCATTATCGAACTGCATAACACCTTGCTACTTTTGAATCCTCGCTTCTATCATGCTAGATCAGAAACAGAGTGACAATGGACAAATCACTGCTATCACGGGTTCAATAGACCACACACGTGCTTTCCACGTATTCCCAAAAGAGTTTCAACCGTTTAGAAGCAGTATCATTGCATATGCTGCCTCACTAGCTTCTACCTTAGTTGGGTTTCCTATGGACACCGTGAAAACAAGAATGCAAACTCATAAAAATTTCAAGAATTACCTCGATTGTATTAGAAAAACATATAGGGCTGAAGGAACAATGGGGTTCTTCAGAGGAATTTGGGCTCCATTAATATCAACTTCGTTTTCGAAATCAATCAGTGTGTCCTTATTCACATTAGTTAAGCCATATACTTATAATGCCTTGTATGGAAATAATCTATCATTCACTGACTCAGACCCATTCATTAAAAACATACCAGTGTGTTTTGTATCTGGATTTATTGCAGGTGGTGGAGTCTCTCTATTTGCATGCCCATTTGAGTACACGAAAATATATGCCCAATTAGAGAAATTACTCCAGAATAAAACCATAAAGGAAATACCGTCAAACTTACAAACAGTGAATAGATTTGAAAAAGCAAGCTCGACATTGCACATAGTCAAGCAAGTTTTGAAATACGATGGAATAAGTGGACTATATTCGGGTTATAAACTACATTTAATGAGAGACTCAATTGCAACTGGGTTCTATTACTCGATTTACGAATCGATGAAATGGGGTATGAACGAGTTAATAAACTCAGACCCATCTAAGCAGTCTCCAATCTCAGTATTACTTGCTGGTGGGATCTCAGGGGTTTTTAGTTGGGCTGTTATTTTCCCAGTGGACACCACGAAATCGTTGGTTCAAAAGGATGCAGTTACAAATATTCTACGAAAAAGTCAAGGGTTGGATCCATTGCCATATATAAATAGAAAATTACAAAAATTTAATAGAAGAGCTTATAGAGGATTGGGGATATCGGTTACACGATCGTTTATCGTGAACATGGTGTTCTTTAGTGCATTTGAATTAGGAATGATTTATCTAGCATGATGACAATATAAATTAAAAGTGTTTAATCATCGTTTACGTCCTCTATCGTTTGTCAAGGTTTCAGAGTTCGATTTCAATATTTGGCCCGAGGTACTCCTTGATTGTTCTTCTTTGATTGGGGATTTGGATCTAGTTCTAGATGCTGGTCCAGTGCTTGAAGAGTATCTCGAGTTTCGATTTTGTAGTGAAGTTCGTCTTGAGTTGGGCAATTCCAAAGATTCCATTGGAGGCTTAACTGATCGAAGTTTAGGATTGGTGATGATCTCTTCATTTTCAGATTCGGTATGAGAAAGTCCAAACTTGTGACCATCTCTCAAAGCATGATCTGGTTCCAATTCTCCAATTTCAGAAAGATCTAAGCCTAAGATTTTGTCATCCCTAAACTGTTCCTTCTCGAATTCTACATCCTGATTTCCTGAATCATCGATAACTTGAGTCGCTGGATCTATTTCAGTCTCTGATTGTATTTCTAAAATCTCAGGTTCATCACTCTTTTGAACTGGTTCGAGTTCTGGATCTATCTCCGTGTCTATCTCAATTTCAACACCTTGATCCTCAAGAGCAGCGAGAGATCCATCAAACAAAGGAAATTCTATTCTCAACCTCCTCCTTTTTCTTCTGAATCTTCTTACTGGACGTTGTGGTTGTAAATTTTTGATTTTTGGCTGATCTTGAATCTGTTTAGGTCTTATCGCGAGTGCACCAAAAGCAGATTTAAATCTTTTAGACACCAAATCGAATGTTTCATCAAGCCTTCGCTTTAAATTTTTTTGTATTGGTTCAGATTGTTCCGCATTGCTTGAAATATTTTCTTTATTCGTCTCATCATCGGTTTTTGAATCCATATTCTTAGCAACAGGAGCAGATTCAGAGCCAAGCCTACTTGACAGGGTGGAACTTACCTCCTCCACATCATCTACAAGTCTCTCTTTTTGGAAAACTACCTCATCTTCATTGTCGATGTCTGTTTCAAGTTTTGCATCTATACTTGTAGCATCTTGATTGAATTTTGTATACTCATCAGTGGATGCAAATTGTGTGGGTTCTTGTTCGTGTTCCTCAGCTATAGATTCAACAGTGTCAAGATTTTTCTCTTCATCTCTTTCATGAGATATATTGCCATCAGTAGTTTCTTCCTCATTTGAAATTGAATCAGAATCAATAATTTCATCTATTTGCGGAGCTTCAATCATGGGAAAGTCTAACTCATACAGATCAGTTGCATCTGGTTTCATTCGAGATTGATTTGCCACCGTACTTTCCTTCTCCAGGTCAATTCCTGTACTGATTTTGTCTGTCTGCAACGATTCCAAAGATTCCTCGGGACATGCAGTATCTGTGTTCAAAACATCATACGGTAAATTTTGTTCTATTTCGCTCATTTCGTCTTGTCCACTTGATGATCCACGAGACGGTATAACTTCAGTGCTGTTTTCATCATCATTTTCGCACAGATCTGACGTTGAGCCTGTATTGTCGTCTATATTTTCAAGCTCCGGTACCTCAATTTCTTCAATCATAGGTTCGGCGTCGATATGATTGTCCATCATTTGATCAGCGCTTGAAGATTTAGAATCGACTATGTTCGGGAAAACTTCATCAGACTCATTGCTAATCGATATCAACTCATTGCCTGCTTCTTCATTTGGTTCAACAATATCCACAGCTTCAACTATATGTGTATCGCTAGGCTCAACGTTTGAAGCATCACCATCTTCATTACTTAATGACTCAGTTGAATCAATTATAGTGTCCACATGAGGCACTTCAACTTCCCCAAGGTCAGCTAACAAGTCAATATCGTTATTTTGCACCTCTAAATATTCATTGTTTGTAGCGTTCTTGGTCTCATCCAATTTTTCGATTTCCGGAGGCTTATCAAATTTATCGTAGCTCTCAAAATTCGATCCTTCAGCAATACATTCCACGATATGATCATCGTTTGTAGCCTCGTCATTCAAATGAAGGTCCTCATTGTTTTCCTGATTGTGATCGATTTCAATGTGCGTAGCTTTAGAAACTGAGTCCAATTCAGGCAGGTTTATACCTTCCAGTACATCTGCCTCATTATTATTAAAAAGTTTAAACTGATTATTGTCTTCGTTGAGTACTGTATCTTCGCTGATCTGCGTTTGAGTCGTATCGATTATTGTATTTATTTCAGGTACTGGAATTTCTTCAATTTGTTGCATCTTTTCCGGAATCTCTTTGTTAGTTTCATCTTTAGAATTAGCTTCAATATTGTTGTGTTCAGCATCTTCTACCTCAATGAGGATTTCATTTCTGTCATTTTCATCATCCTCCATTTTATCATCGATTTGAGTTTCTGTCGTTTCAATTATTGTATCTATTTCAGGTACTGGAATTTCTTCAATTTGTTGCATCTTCTCTGTCATCTCTTTGTTAGTTTCATCTTTAGAATTAGCTTCAGTGTTGTTGTGTTCAGCATCTCCTACCTCAATGAGGATTTCATTTCTGTCATTCTCAGCATGCTCCATTTCATCATCGATTTGAGTTTCTGTCGTTTCAATAAATGTATCTATTTCAGGTACTGGAATTTCTTCAAATTGCTTCATCTCTTCTGGACCCTTATCATTAGTTTCATCTTTGTCATTAGTCTCAGAATTGTTATGTACAGCATCTTTCATCGAATTTTTTATATTATCATCAGCATCCTCCATTTCGTCATCGATTTGGGTTTCTGTCGTTTCAATTACCGTATCTATTTCCGGTACTTCAATATCATTGAATTGATCACTTTTCACTTCAGTATTGTTAAATTGATTGAAAACTGTTTTTCCACCTGAATCTTTACCTTCAGCCAGTTCAAAGGCCTTATTTAAGTTATTTAAGCGATCGTACTCTTTTTGTACTTGAAATAAGATGTGTTCGTTATTAATTGTTTGTTCATGATCAAAAAAGTTTGATTGATCGTTCATGTTTGAGTCATTAATCGGGTCAATATGCGGCACAGAGATGTTTTCGACTGATTCGTGTCTTTCTGAACTGCTTAAATCTTGAGCTTCTGCATCAACCTGTATCGGTTCGTTTTCTGTTTCATCTGTGGATTTTACAATATCCACGTCTTGATTCTCGTTGTGAGAACTATCCACTCCGTTTAAGAAAAAGTCATCGTTATTCACTGTTTCCAAGGTTTTCTCAGTGTTTAAACCATTGTTTACAATAGAAGCTTCGCTTTCATAAGACGCACTCTCGTCGATTGGATCTAAAACAGGTGGGTCAATATGATTTAATAGCGAAATAGACTCCACCTTTGGAACTTGTATAATTGTCAAGTCTTCTGTATCAAAGTCCATATGACTCTCTTCTTGATGATCATTCGGTAAATCTTGAGAGTGAGGAGGTTCTGAGTTCTGTCTAATTTCATCTTCTAGATTTTTGACCACGTTCAATTTCAAATTGAATTTTTTTTCTGTTTCTTTCAATTGTTGTAACACCACTTGAGGGTCTTCTTCTTTTACAGTTTTAAAAATAGGCATTGGAATGTCATCTCCATTTTCCATATCTTGATCTTGTTCTATTTCACCCTCCATGTCTTCAGATAATATTTGATCTTCACTAAAGGCTGAACTCTTAGTCTTGAACTTCTTGCGTAACTTCATAGATTCAAATTGACTTTCATCAGCTAATGAGCCCTCTGATCTGTTATCATCAAGATCAGTGACTTTCATTTTATGGTTACTTAATTCATGAGCGTAAAATGCATCCGGCAAAGGTGCCAATTTGTTAATTGGATACAAGTCATCTTGTTCCAAAGAGGATACTTGAGAAGGTAAGCGGTTGTAATGCTGTGGCTGATTATCGGTAAATTCGGAGTCTGCGATGTACCCAGATTGACTGTGGTGGGATTGGGTTCTACGCTGATGTTGCTGACGTTGGTATAATGCAGAGTTTGCCAATTTCAATAAGTTATCGTAGACTGATCTTTTAGAATGTGCACTTTCATCATCTTCTTCATTATCATGGTCGTTTTCTTCCTCTCCTTCATAACCTTCAATGGAAAAATCACCTTCATTTGTTGCTGCGTCTTCCTCGTCACTTTCACTGTCAATTTGTGGTATATTTTCTTCCTCGGATGAAGATGATTGTCCAGATGAGGACGAGGACTGGTCTTCCGCGGAGTCCAAAACTATCACTTCTTGTTGTTGAGACGATTCTAGGAAATGATTGGAATTGCCTGGTTCAGTATCACCTAGTAGGTTTGTTTCCTGTTCATTCTCTTCCTCAGATTGATCTATTTCGAATTCATTTAAGTCTTCGTGAGAATCACTATTATTTTCTTCTTCTTCTTCTTCTTCCTCCTCTACTATTTCCTCTTGATTTTCCTGAGTTAAATAATCTGTATCCATTAAGCCTTCTAATTCATTGTTGTAAAACAGTTGATTGTTGTAAGTTCCTTTTTCAATGTTGAAATTGTTGATTTGGCCATCAGGATTATAATTGTCTTGATCGGGTTCATCATGATTATTGTAATCGTAACTTCTCTCCTCTTCTTCAGTATATTGTTGGATATCATCATTGCTTGAATTACCCGTGTCTGAAACTTGTGTGGCTATTAGATTTAAGTTATGCCTATAGGAATCAGCTAGTCTTGGTCTTCCATTGATTAAATTATACGTTAATGGTTGATTATTGAGAATCATTTTATTTTGTTGTTCTTCCTCGTCCAATTCATTCTCGTATTCTTCTTCTTCATTTTCAACCAATTCACGCTCGTCATGGAATTGGCTCTGTTCTAGATCTTCCAGTTCTTCATCCTCATTACTATCTGGTTGATAATGATAATGTTTTTTGTAATAATTGGAGTCATTCTCACCTTCAACCTCCTCTTTTTCAGAAGACAATACTTCAATCACAGAATCTTCATCTTCAACTTCATCAAACATTCTTTGTGCATTTGTGTCTTCCTCTTCTTCAATTTCACCTTGAGTTTCAGTGAATAGTTTGCCTAGTTTAATATAATCCTCATCAAAATGTTTATGTTTATACTTTTCCCTTAATTGATCAAGTTTGTCCTTTTCACTTTGTGTATTCAAATCTTGTATCTCTTTTAAATTGTTTAGTTTTAGACTCTGGTATCTTGTTTTGAGACTGTCTATCCAGTCAATCAAATTATCCACATCTTGTGATTGAGATAGATTATTGTTGTTGTTTAGTATTGATTCATCCTCGTTCCTGATTCGACTTGTGTTGTTACTATAGGAAGATGAGAAATGATTTGACTTCATAAAGTTGAATTAGTGTATGGATTTTTTCGTCTCACTATTTTGCTTTGTGTTTGAGAATTAAAATGAATGAAAAAAGGTAAACGAGATGCAAACAAATGAAATATTGACATAATGGAGATGGAGTCTATAAGATAGAAACGGATGCATTAAAGTGATAGATTATTGGTCTTACGGAATTGAGTTAATAGATGCAGTTGACAATTGAGGATAAACTTGAATTAAAATTTATTGTCATTGTTGTTACAGAATAAGAAGGAGATGGAGAGATTGTAATTGGAATGATGAAAGGTAACCAGTTGGTGTCAAAAGGTACAAATAATGAATGATGATTGTAAGTTACGAGAAGAAGTCTAATTTGGTTTAAAAATAGAAATGGTAAATGAATGATTTGAAATTTGGCTTTGAATGAAACATGGAATTTAAAAGTTTGACAAGTGCAAATTGATACAAAACAGATGTTTAAGTGTTAACCTATGCAACATAATGAAATTGGGAATGCAGTGGGAGGGAAATGATGAGTGGAAAATTGGAATAAATTCGGAAATGTGTATACAATAGTGAATCCAGTAATTGATTTTGTGGAATGGAATGGAATGAGAGAAATGGGATTAAAATTCAGTAATTCTGGGCCAAATAATTTGGAATTCTTAATGAATTTTAGTTACATTACTTTGTCACACTTTTTTTTTTATTGAATTTTTACTGTCGTATTAAATCTGTACCATTTACTATATATTCTTATGCATGGAAAAACAATTTAAGTGCAATAGGAAATGGCCCTAACTCTATTCTCCTTTGGCATGGCGTGTGAACATTTAACCATAACAACAGCAAAAGATTTACATGGAAAAAGAAACTTTAGACTTCCCTTAATCACAATTGTAAATACTCAACTTGTATATCCTGACAAACTAAATTATGTTGTAACATTTCACTGGTCTAGATTCTACATATTGATTGGACTACTTAAATACAAGATTGTTATGTGAAATCCCATTGATGGACATAAGACGGTTTTTAATGAACCCTAATATCTGTAACTTACATAATGAAGAGCTAAATTTCAAATCTTGACTAAACATAATCCAGAATAGTGAAAAATTTGTTACTAAATGAATTTCATAACCAAATATTTCAATATGTGTCTACACATATTATTACATACATAATTTCAGTATTAAATTTCATAAGTAACCCATGGCTTTTATGCATAACTAAATTTAATTTCACTACCGTATCTTTTCGTATATAACTCTGACCTGTAATAACATCTTGAGAGTTATTAATTGCAATTTTCAAATAGGTTTAGTGAACTTTAGTACCAGTAAGATAGTAGTTGCAGTCATGTTGTTAATTTAATGGAATAGGTAACATATTAAGTAGAATAACATAAGGTGATACAATTATCAATTGTTCTGCCTGGTGGTTTAAAGAAGAAATTCAAATTTGTGTTAAACAATAGATGGGGATTCGGATGGTGTATTAATAGGTGATTAGGTGATGATATAACTGTAAAATTACTCGTAGAGTGTAAATATAGCAATAGTTAAACGCTTGGTATTAATCCTATTGCTGGTAGACTCATTCAAATTACTATTGGTTATGATTATAGGTTTCTTCCTAATAGCAAATGTTGTAGTTTTTTTTTTATTTTTTTTTTATTTTTATTTATTTTTTTATTTTTTTTATTTTTTTAATTTTTTTATTTTTTTCTTTTTTTTATTTTTATTTCTATTTCAATTTTTACAACCATTTTCTCCTTCTTCATATATAAATAACCATATCTCTCATCTAACCCTGAATAATTAGTTCATACATTTCTGTTCTATTCAATTGACTTTCTGATCAATTTACTATGACTGTTGATACTGATAACAACGCCAACACTATTGTTGATGACAACTCCAATAAACACTCCGACATAGATTTAGAAAACCAACAAGAACCAAACCCTATTAGACCATTATATGAACCCAAGTATGATGAGCAAGATACACCATCACCACTCAAAAACCATTTGATTGCATTTCTTGGTGAGTTTTTTGGTACTTTTATCTTTTTATGGACTGCGTTTGTCATTGCTCAAATTGCAAATCAAGATCCAAACATTCAAAAACCTCCAAGTACTGCATCAGACCCACAACAATTATTAATGATCTCTTTTGGTTTTGGTTTCAGTGTCATGATGGCTGTATTCATGTTCTTTAGAGTCAGTGGTGGTAATTTAAACCCCGCAGTTACTTTAACCTTGGTATTGGCCCAAGCAGTAGCTCCAATTAGAGGTGTAGTAATGATGGTTGCCCAAGTGATTGCTGGTATGGCTGCTGCCGGTGCTGCTTCAGCCATGACTCCTGGAGAAATCGCCTTCACTAATGGATTAGGCGGTGGTGCTTCTAAATCAAGAGGGTTGTTCTTGGAAGCTTTCGGTACCACTATTTTATGTTTGACTGTTTTGATGTTGGCGGTTGAAAAGTCAAAAGCTACTTTCATGGCTCCTTTAGTCATTGGTATCGCATTATTCTTGGGCCACTTGGTCTGTGTCTATTACACTGGTGCTGGTTTGAACCCTGCTAGATCTTTCGGTCCTTGTATCGCTGCTAGATCTTTCCCAGTTTATCATTGGATTTACTGGGTCGGTCCATTTATTGGATCCCTCATTGCTTTCGGTATTTGGAAATCTTTGAAATTGTTAGGTTACAAAACATGTAACCCAGGTCAAGATGCAGATGCATAAAAGATATATTCGATTGCTAATTCAAAACTTAATTCATAACTTAATATACTAATTACTAATTTTGATACCTGGTTCTCTTCCCCTTTGGAATGAAGTTTGTCAATTCAAATCTTGAGTTTAGTCTTTCTATTTAGGATAACATACAATCATGACAAGGCAATTCATTGCATTCAATTCTTACTGCTATTATGATCAAATTTGTATTTTGTTGCAAATTCGCGGCTGCAAATTAACGAAAAAAAAAATCACAATCACTAATTTATATTTACAGATGTACACTATTTCAAATTCATATCGCTCATAGTGAATAACAAATCATCATCATCATTATCGTTAGTATTTGCACTATTACTTGTATCTTTCTCGATTGAAATGGACCTTTGATTTTTATCACTTGAATTTTGATTCCTCTTTACCTCATCCTCGTCATCATCATCAAACACATTTTCGTATTTCGGATCCAGTCTTCTATAATCATATACTGAGGGACTAGTGGCAAGACCACTTACAACCACTGTGGTTGCTGGACTCTTCAATGATGGCACTATATTACTAGATGATGAATTAGTGATCTTACTCGAGTTTGCTCGATTTAAATTTGTAATGATAGAACTCGAATGAGGAATCAAAATATTTGTTCCTGGATTAGTACTCAGATTATTAGCAGGATGGACTAGATTTGATGATGTTGATCTTGACTTGATAAAAAATTTCGAATCGTCCCTTGGCGATTTATACTTATCATATGAGTTTGGAGTTGAATTCAACGATGATTTTCTCGAGTTTTGTAAGATTATTGATTGTGATACTGAATCGCTCAATTGTTGGTGTTGAAATTTCATCATTTGGTATCGATTTAGAGAACTAGCATCGGTATTTGAATTACCAGACAATCGAAGATCAGATTTTGAATCGATCATTCGGACAAAGTCGTTTATATCATCATCGGAGAAATTGCTATTCAAACTAGTGCTTTCATTGAGGTATGATGGATGATGATGGATCAAAGGATGCAGTTGTTTTCTTGTCCTTGATCCAAATGACGATGAGAAAATTGGTGTTGGTGTTCGATTCGATGGTTCTTGACTTAGTGAAACCGATGACTCTCTACTGAAGTTTACCGATTGTGGAGTTGTTGGAGATAGTTCCTTGGTATTGCTATTGCTGATTGTCCCATCAGTGATGTGTAATTTATAATCACCAATATTCCTATACGCCACACTTATTTTGAATGAGCCTGTAGGAGTAGTGATTGGCGAAAACGCCTTTTGTTGCAACTCATTGGAGTCATCATGTATAAGCTTTTTACTTAACCCAATTCTATACTTTGAAGTTGTTGGTTTATTATTGTACAACACTGATGTTTTGATACTCAAGTCTTTATCACAGGATTTTATCAATTTATACGTGTTTATCACACGTAAGAACCCATATATGCTTCTTAGTAGGATGATTATTTGTTTATATATAATGGGGATTTCATCAATCACGGGTGCAGAGTTGGCAGATTGGTCAAATTCAATCAACCATCTTTCCAACATGATTTCTTTCTTATTTGAATTGATCAAGGGGGTAACTACATCGATCTCTTTATTCTCACTATTGATCAATTTTAACTGGTCAAATTGGACATTTTTTAAATCTATGTATACTTCAATTATTATAGGCGAGCTTTTGACTTCCTTAATTGAGGATATGGTGGATATATAAAGGTTAAACCATTTGTTGATCTTGGAGTCTAGAGTCACCAGTTGTTTTGATCTCGATGATATTATTATATTACTGGACTTCTGGATGAAGTTATAAACTATTGTATCCATGGTAGTATAATTACAAATTGATAAAGAAAAAAATATAAAATGTGAGTAAGAAAGATAAAAACTGATAAATAATTATACCCTTGCCTTGATAGGAAGTGCGGCTGTATGAGTGTGAGAAAAGTGGGGAGTTGAAAAAGATGAGAGATTCAGCAGAGTTTGGATCATGAATGTTAATGATTGAATGATTGACATTTACACTATTTCTATACCATCTTTGAATGTACTCGAGAAAGTCTACCGGTGAGTAAATCACGTGACTATGTTTCTTATAGTACTTTTAACGATCGATTTCGTGAATTGTGATCTGCAACATGTCTAGGTCATTATTTGGTGTCAATTTTGATAACAACATTTGATAGGCACCCACTTTTGATGCTTGATTCTCAATTCCATTGTCGAGATATCTTCTTCTCTCTTGGCTTACTTGCGCAACAACAATTTAACTCGAACAAGTGCCTTCTCTTTCTCCATTGATTTTCTGTTGTTTGGTAGTACATAATTGATTTGCTGCTTACGTTTTTGCAACCATTCATATTTCCTCCCTCAGTTCATTATGGCCTCTTGTTTTTTGTAACTTGTTTCAAATGGGAGTTCACGTTGGGTAATTGAGTGGAGCTATGGTATTGATATTCTAGTTGGAATCAATACGTTAATCTCTACCAGTGATGGAAAACAGTTTTTGGCACTGAAAAAATATTAAGGTATTACAATAATTAGACGATCAGCTGAAACTCACCAATGTTAAAACTTCTCTAAAGAAATGATATCAAAATGAATGGTTCGTCGTTCACTACCAGAAAAACAACCTATGAATCATGAGTTGGACCAAATAAGTTATTATACAACGATAAATTACCTGTGTTATACTGAAGACAGTATGTCACGTATCGATGTTGATACCGTCAGGTTTCAATGTGTAAGAGTCTTGAATATATTTAACTCTCATCTTTCAATATGGATCTTGAAGTCATCAGTTTTTTGACGACGTGATATACTTAGTGCTGTTGTTGCTTGAAAGTATCATGTTCAAGCCTACGTGATTTTGCCACACAAGCATTAATCTGTACTTGGATACGGTTGTTATTTTATCTTGACTGCTCAACATAGAATTGAAAACTGTTCAAGAGGCATTTTCGTATACATTAGATGCATTAACACTGGGTTCCTCCAAAATTAACGTTCAATTATGTCACTCTACTAAAGTAGCAGGTCAAACAGAAGAAGTAGATTACACAGAAGAATTACATCAAACAGACGAAGTAGCTCATATAGAAGAAGTGGATCATACAGGAGGAAATTAGTGTAGTTTAAATTAGATCCAAAAGATCAAAACGGCGAGTCATATAGTGGCTTACCCAAATGTGTAGATCAACAGTAGTTCACCTTTTAAGGATTTTTGTATCATGATTCTAAGGTTCTATTTACCTAAATTTATTATAGTTGATAATTTTCTTTTTTTTTACAGGACCATCTTGAATTTTGCAATTTGATTCCATCATGGATGACGTTCAAGCAGAGGTCATGAGGACACAAAGTCCCAAATCATACTTATACTCCACATTAGCAACTACTCACCTTGGAGAAGTCTCATCTGTCATCATCACCACTTTGATCTCCAGTGGTAGATTGACAATCAAGGAATTAACTATACGAACCAAATTAACCATCAAGGTGGTTAAAAAAGCCCTTGTTTCTTTGATTCAATTGAACTGCATATACTATTGGAAACAATCAGATACGTACTACTACTCATTCAATGAGATTGGATTATTGAAGTTTCTCCACTCGGGTGATATCTTGAATTATATAACGAAACAATACGGGGAGGAAGAAGCTGAAATCATTCAGAATGTATTGACGTTTGGCTCGATTAAGTTACATGACTATTTATCCCAGTTTGAGAATGAGACCCGGTTGCAGAAACAACAAATGTTTTATAAATTGTTCAATGATAAATGGATAATGAAATTAAATCAATTCAATTTTAATCCAATTAATGATATTTGGGATAAATTGTTCCAAGACTCATTGAAGAATATTCCTAGAAGCTCGAGTCAATCTGAGATTAAAAGGGTGGCTGAAGCAACTGAGAAAACTAGAGCACAGTTGAAAACATTATTGGAGAAATCCCAAACTTCAGATATTTACATCACTGAAAATGGAATCAAGAAATTAGATCCAAATTTGATTTTGACATTTAATTTAGCAAGGTTTCAAAAACATTTAAGAACTCGATCATTAGTCAACTTAGCGAAATCTAGAATCGGATTGATTAGCTCAAAAATCTACGAAGCGGGTTTGAAAGCCATCGAGACAAATTCACCAGATTTAACTGATCCTGAAATGGAAATTAATGGATTATTGAATGGGCCAAACGATATACAAGATCATCTATTGACCATAGAAGGGAACTTGCTCAGAGATAATAAAATTGTTTTTAATGCAAGAGATATAAGTAGATTGTTGGCTAAAGAAATTGATATTTCAGACTCTATTCAAACTGAAGGGAGAAAAGTTAAAAATGGTGATGGACCACCAATGAAAAAAGTCAAAATGGAGAATGGACAAAGTCATGATATTCATGAAGAACATGATCAAGATATCATACAAAATCACTTGAATTTGTTATCTTCAGGCACAAGCACTAGTTTTATTACTCAAGTATCGCCTGGTAGATATACAGTACCATTCTATAATTTAACTTCCAAATTGAAACTGTTCAATTTTGAATATTTAATCAAAAGTACGTTGAAAGATCACTCGTTTAGGGTATTTCGATGTATAAAACAACAAAAATTGAGTGATGAGAAGTCAATTAGTAATTCAGTATTGTTGAGAGAAAAACAAGTGCGTAGTGAGGTATACAATTTAATCAAGAATGGGTTTGTCGAGATTCAAGAAATCCCAAGAAGTGCAGATAGAGCAGCTAGTAAGACATTCTATACTTTCAGAGTGAAAAACTCCTTCAATTATGCATTTTTATTGAATTGTTTGATTTATGATCTCGGAGAGGTGTTACAAATTATTCAAAATTTCAAGTACGAAAATAGAATACTATTGGAAAAATGTAATAGAATTGATGTCAAGGGTAAAGAAAATGAATTATTACTTGAATCAGAATTGAAAACGCTACATGGCTTACAAAATAGAGAAATTAAGAATCTTGTCAAATTTAATAGAATAAAATCATTATATGACATTTTTAATATATAACGATTCAAACAAATTCCTGTTCTTCTTCTTCTTCTTCGTCTTCTTCTTCAACAACTCCATTTTCAGCATCTAATTTCTTAGCTGCTTCTTTATAATCAATGACTTTTCCCCTGGTACGTCTACCAGTTGGAATGATGTTACTTTCGTCTATTTCCAATAACTCATCGTCATCTTCGTCTTCATCGTCATCGTCTAATTTCCCAGTCTCATAATCTTCGTCTTCACCTTCATCTTCACTGTCATGTTCATTTTGAGTCTCTTTTTCATCGTCTTTTGGTAATTCTTCATCATAGTTTCTTCTTCTCTTTTTCTTCAGTTTTTTCTTATCCTCTCCGTCATTAGCTCTCTTGTTGGATTCCTCAGTATTTTCAGACGCAACTTCTTCACCCTTGGTCTCAATTTCAACTTGTTCTTTTTCAATTGGCAATTTCTTTTCGTCAGACATGATAGATTTAAACACACGACTTGACAAACAAAACAAAAAAAATCGTAAAAAAAAAAATATCAATCGCTTATTTCCAATTACAATGTCTATACCCACAAATGCCAGATTATCAGACTTGATAAATTATCGTCTTAGAATCCACACAATAGATAACAAATCATACACAGGAACACTTCTATCATTTGACGATAAACTAAACCTTGTTCTTTCAGAGACGGAAGAATCGAGGATACCCAAGAAGGCAATGATTCAAATGAAGAAAAACCCAGGAGGTAACCATGGTAATATAAACCGCGAGAAACGAACATTAGGGCTAATTATATTGAGAGGAGATCAGATTGTGAATTTAACAGTGGAGAGTTCTCCATTGACATCGGTGAAGGACCGATTAGGAGGCAGTGGGAAAGATCGACCTTTGAAAAAAATAGCATAAGAAATAGCATTTTAGTATACGTAATCTAATCTAACAACATGAACTATTGTTCTTATTCTTCTTTTCTTGTGGTGCTGGTGTCAATGAAATGGTGGGCCCATTGGAATTAGGTTTTGAACTTTGTTGTTGATCGTTATCCAATTGGTGTTTTGAAATCATCTCGTAAATGTTCTTTAATAATTGATGGAATGATAAGTCGACATTATCTGAACTCAAAGCAGATGCCTCTGTAAACAACAAACTATTTTCCAGAGCAAAACTCTTGGCTTCTTCCGTAGGTACAGCTCTCAAATGGTCCAAATCAGATTTATTTCCCACCAATTCGATTATAATGTTTGCATCGGCGTGTTCCTTCAACTCCTTCAACCATCTAGACACATTTTCATAACTCTCAGTCTTGGCAATGTCATACACAATCAAAGCACCAACTGCTCCTCTATAATACGCCAGGGTGATTGCTCTATACCTTTCTTGTCCCGCAGTGTCCCAAATCTGGGCTTTGACTCGTTTGCCATCGATTTCCAACGTACGCGTGGCAAATTCAACCCCAATAGTGGACCTGGACTCGAGGTTGAATTCGTTTCTGGTAAAACGACTTAATAAATTTGATTTCCCAACTCCAGAGTCTCCAATCAAGACTATCTTGTATAAATATTCGTAATCGTATTCGTAATTGTCTCCACTCATGATGATATGCTGTGATATGGAAATGGGAATTAGTATTGATGTGAAAGTGTGGATTAAAAGATGGGTATTGAACTTTGAAACAACGACAATAGAAAATGTATCAACTATTATTTTTAACTATTGCATAGTTAATTATTATCACCTTTAATAGAGGAAAAACAAAATTTTATCTGATCAGAAGTACACTACTTTATCTACTACAACTACAATAGATATATGTAACAATTTCTAAATTCCCCATGATATAGACGCTATTGTCAAACATCAATAAGCATTAGCTCATAGTATTAATTACTATAAAGATAATCGCCTATGGATCAGCAAAAACATTATAATAGTAATATCTTTGTTCTGGTTACATGTATTGCAAGTGAAGCAAGAGAGTCAAAAGGTTTAGAAAATACTGATCTGTGATCAACGTGAAGGTATTGATACATTATTTAGTATTGAGGGTTCAATTTAGAATCTCACCAGTTCGAGGTAGATCCAATTGTTTTGATGGTGAAATTTTCTCAAATCTCGTATCTTTGTGTAAGGAACGAATGTACGACGAAATTCCAATAGCAAGATCAAAGGCCGATCTGGTATCATTAAATAACCAATTGACTCGTGGAAACGGTTTGCACCTCTCTTAGACTAGTCTTAGAGAAACGAGCCTGATGAAATATGATCGATTTCTTTTTCATCATGTTTAGTCAAAATGGCGTGAAAAAAAAGTGGGGAGGGGGGGAAAAGAAGGATCGAAGGAATGAAGAATAAAGGGTGATGTCCAAGGATAAGATATGGACTCCCCATCATCCAAACAAATTGCATCTTATCAATAGACATTATCAATCTGTTCAGATATATGAAAGTTAGTATGGTGATTGTGTAGACATAGTTCTCTCTAAACACTGAATGTAAATTTGCTGCTAATTTATTAATATTTTTTTTTCATTTATTCATTTTCATTCCACATTCAACAATTTCTCAAATCCCCAAAACATGTCTGAATACTCAATTCAAACAATTGAAACTAGTCCTTTCCAGGACCAAAAGCCAGGTACTTCAGGATTGAGAAAGAAAGTATCCATCTTCAAACAACAACATTATACTGAAAACTTCATTCAAGCTATCTTAGATGCCATTCCTCAAGGTAGTAAAGACTCCACTTTGGTCATTGGTGGTGATGGAAGATACTACAATGACGAAGTGATTCAATTGATTGTCAAAATTGCTGCTGGTAATCACGTCTCAAAATTGATTCTCGGACAAGGTGGTATTTTATCCACCCCGGCTACTTCGCATGTCATTAGGATTCAAAATGCCACTGGTGGTATCATTCTCACTGCCAGTCATAATCCAGGAGGTCCCAATAATGATCTCGGTATCAAATATAACTTACAGAATGGTGGTCCAGCCCCTGAATCAGTGACTGATAAAATATACCAAATCTCCAAACAATTGACTCAGTATAAATTAATTGATTTACCAAGAATAAACTTGTCACAGATTGGAACTCAAAAATTGGGTCCTATAGAAGTAGAAATCATTGACTCAACTAAGGATTATATACAAATGTTGAAAGACATTTTTGATTTCCCATTGATTAAATCATTTTTACAATCAAGTACTGAGAAATATGACTTTAAATTATTATTTGATGGATTGAATGGTGTTACTGGACCGTATGGGTATGAATTATTCATCAATGAATTTGGTTTACCTTCTAGTTCGATTCAGAATTGTGAACCAAAGCCAGATTTTGGAGGTTTACATCCGGATCCAAATTTAACATACGCAAAGACATTGGTTAACAGAGTAGATAAAGAAAATATTGCCTTTGGTGCTGCTTCAGATGGAGATGGTGACAGGAACATGATTTATGGAGCAGGAACATTTGTATCACCAGGAGATTCGGTTGCTATAATCAGTGAGTATGCGAAATATATCCCATATTTTAAAAAACAAGGTATTTATGGATTAGCAAGGTCGATGCCTACTTCAGGAGCAATTGATTTGGTTGCCAAAGATTTAAATGTCGAGTGTTATGAAGTACCAACTGGATGGAAATTTTTCTGTTCATTATTTGATGCGTCAAAATTGAGTATTTGTGGAGAAGAAAGTTTTGGTACTGGTTCAAATCATATTAGAGAGAAAGATGGATTATGGGCAATTATAGCTTGGTTGAATGTGTTGGCTAGTTTCAATCAAGAATTCCCTGATTTATCACCATCAATTAAAACAGTTCAAGACAAATTTTGGGACAAATACGGTAGAACTTTTTTCACTAGGTACGATTACGAAGACGTTTCAAGCGAAGGTGCCGGTAAAATCATTGATTTATTGACTAATATAATAGAGACAAAGAAACCAGGGGACGAATTAAAACCAGGTTATATCATCAAACAAGGAGACAATTTCTCATACACGGACTTGGATGGATCTGTCTCTTCCAAACAGGGATTATTTATCAAATTTGAAAATGGTTTGAGATTCATTGTTAGATTATCAGGTACTGGATCTTCAGGGGCAACTGTGAGATTATACTTGGAAAAACATAGCGATGACAAATCAACTTACCAACAAGGAGTCGATGAGTATTTGAAGAATGAGATTGATTTCGTTTTGGAATTATTGAAATTTAAACAATATTTAGGAAAAGACGAGCCTGATGTACGTACATGATATATAATAATTATACAAGATTTCTAATTTAATTTTTGCTTTTTATGAGATTCATTATTGTCATTAGTACTCTCCCGTTTTATAGGAGGCAATACAATTGGTAATACACTTGGTGCAGCTGGTGATTCAGAGTTATTAACTGGTGATTTAGCAGGAGAATTCATGCCTTCTTCTGCGTGTTCTTTGAAATATTTTTCTTGTTGTTTTTTGAAAGTACTAGCTTGTAAGTTTAACACCTCATCTAGTCGTTTCTTCATTGAGTTTTCTCTTAATCTCGCTGCTTGTTCCATCGCTTCCAATTCCATGATTCGAGTTCTATATAAATCATTGACCAATTCCAATTCAGAAATTCTAGTTTTCAAAAGGGTATTTTCATTTGAGAAATCAAAATTGTGATTATTACTATTATTGTTGTTGTTGTTGTTGTTATTATTATCGTTGTTGTTGGAATTGTTGAAGTTGGTGTTGGCACTACTCTCTCCATCATTAGTATTCGGTTGTTGTTGTTGTTGTTGTTGTTTTATATTCTGATTACCTTGACCTTGGGTAAACGAAAAAGAAGACTCAGGCCCCGATGCCATTTTATGCAATGGTGGCAATGAAGGAGTAGTTGATCTAGAATGGGGTTTGAAAATCGGCGAAGAGATTTTATTTCCAATCGCTGGTAATTTCGGTGGCATTGAGATTGGATTTGATGCATTGACACTTGAGAAAATCGATGAAGAAGAGCTCGATCCAGAATTAGAATTGGAAGCATCGGAATGATGATGGTTCATTAATGAGATTGGACTATTGGTAAAACTCTTTGATTTGAAAGTTGCACTAGGACCCAACTCATTTGACATATTCTCCAAAACTCCCGCTGCTACTTGGACAGACGACTGTTGAGGCTCGTTTCTTACCGATGAGGCAGAAGTAGTAGATAACAATAATGGAGAAGTGATTCTTTGTAATCCGGGAGCAAATTGAGTTGGTGTAGATGAAGGGTAATGTAATGGGACTTGATGTGTTTGTAATACATGATTGGGGATATTAGATAAACCATTGGGGTTTTTAAAAGTGGATGGAGTGTTTGTTGCAGGTAAAAGCGGAGTCAATTCTGAATTATTTGAACTCTTTGATTTCTTAACCTTTGGACTCTTTTTACCATTTTTATCTGATTTAGTCGTGGTTGTATTATTACCATTGTTGTTGTTGTTGTGTTTGACTCTATTACGAGATTTGATAACGTTTGTTTTCAACGCTATTGGTCTACTACGACCGTGTAATTTCAAAAACAAACCACAAGCATTACAAAGGACATTTCCCGTCTCGTCTCTTCTCCATAATGGTGTGGTTTGAGTGTTACAGTTCTTACAAAGGGTGTTTGTAAGAACAGTTTTGGAGCCAGTACTATTACTATTATTAATAGTGGTGATAGCGGAGTTGGAGTTGGAATTGGAATTGGAATTGGAATTAGAATTAAGATTGGAACTGGAATTGGAATTAGAATTAAGATTGGAATTGGAATTGGAATTGGAATTTGCAGCATCAGTATTGGAGGTAGTGTCTATAGTTATATTATTTGTAGACAGTTGTGGAGTAGGTAAGGATTTGATGTTGGAAAGTACAGGAGACACTGGGTTGTGTGTGTTAGTGGGAGGAGTGGGTAATTGATGAGACTTGATCGTGGATGTAATGATATTTTTACCATTAGAAGTAGGAGGATTATTGGTAGAAGAGACTGTGGAATTAGTGGGAGCAGTGGTGGTGGTGGTAGGATTAGTATTAGTAGGTAAGATGACACTCATGATAGATATGAGAATGAGTATAGTATAAATATATAAGGAGGGTGATAAATGGTTGAAATGATGAAAATTATCAATATAATTGGATATCAGTTGATTGAAAAATTGAAAAAAAAAAAATAAAATAATAATATAAATTTTTCACCAGAGATTAGATAATGAGAGAGTAAGAAAGTAAGAAAGAGAGACAGAATATAAGATGGATAAAACAGATAGGATAAGTCGTGTACACAGTTACAATTATCTCTAACAATTGAAAATTTTTTTTTTCTTTCATTCGATTCTATTTTCTTATCTCTGTTATATACACTACCTCTACCTTGTAACAGATAACATCATCACTTGTTAAGCAATTGATAACAGAATCACACATACTGTAATAGTAGTAGCTATCTCTATTACCACCAATTACCTCATACATTTAAAAAAGTATCTAATATAAAGACACTGTAATATCATTGGTTATGTTTAATAAGATATTGTTTGTCAATGGGCGATTATTTAGATTTATTTTTAGCTTCTATTTTAAACTTTGTGCCATTTGATTATGATTAAAGTATGCTGCTTGAGTAACATTGCGCTAATCAAAGGTGGATATCATTTGATAAGTTTAGCTATCTTGTACTTGAGTAAGCTTCCAAATACTCGTTCATTTTGACGAAGCAGTAAATCTCACCACAAATGTAGATACAAAATACTATAATCTTACTACTCTAGAAATTTGCCGGTACTCAATTTATAAGAAGATTTAGAATGACACAATATTTAAGCGAGTACATGCCAAATTGAGGGATAAATTGATAGAAAATTTTACAGAGACGAAACTATGATAGTCCATAAAAGCTCCAGGTGTGTGTCTCATCGGTTAACCAAATAGTATAATATAATTAATTCAAATTCACAGTGAAAATTTCTCAAAATTAAATCATCATAACGAAATGAACAGAGCAAATTGTAAAAATAAATACCTTATAGACTCTTTAAGAGCAATGTTCTATGAAATCACACCATAGAAAGGATACAAACTTCATTTTTAGATGTTTCCTTCGATCGCAATATGATCAACTATATCAGCAAAGCTGCCAAGACTGGATTGGCTAGTCCAAAAGATTTTTGCAGTCAAGGGACACTGTCAATTTTAATGGGGTACCATATTTGATAAATTAATTCCATTAGGATTACAAGCGGTAGCTTTGCGAATGGAACAATTTTGATATAGTGATCATGTGCAAGGTGCAATTACAATATTCAAGCCCATATTTTTTTGAAATTGAGATGCTTGTTTAATGAATGATAATCATGTTTCAATAGTTCAAATATCTAAAACTTTCACCATATAGATAACGAACTCATAAACCACTTCAATATTGCAAGTCTAGATCATTGGTTCAAGATCACACGACTCTTTTCATTTTTTTATTTTGCCATTACTAGCTACGCGTTTGGAAATATTCACAGCCTCTATCCGGAATCCACCATTTCACAACAGCTCATTGATTAATTTAGGTAGTCAGTCGAAATGCTAGAAGTTGATGCTATATCAAAGTAGTCTGTACTTGTAGATGACTAGTGTCACCCGGAAAAATCAAAACCTTCTTGTTTCGGTACATCTCACTCTGTCCCCCCTTCTAAAAGTTATACGCATCAACATTCTGATTTTTGTGTCATAATCGAATATTTGAATATACCAAAACAATAAAGAATAAAACTCGAAAATCATCTTTACATATACGTAGCTCACGACATATATCTTTAGCCGTTTAAATCATTGGTTACCGCTGTATTCAATAGATAAAGGACTTGATAGAATCAAGTATACGATAGAAACTGATAACAATTTATAAATCATTGCAAACATAAAGCTTAAGATATAAAATTGGAATTAAAACATTTTACAGTATTAAAAACTAATCATAATGCCAAATTGTGTTAATAAAAATTGATATAGAGGTAGTGCAGTAATCAATGGAAAAAAAGTAAAGTCGTGTACAATTGTTATTTATTTACTTTATTTTATTTTTAATTTTGCTTAAAAATAAATTTTTTTTTTTTTTTTTATTTTTTATTTTTGATTTTTATTTTGTTGATTTTAATTACTTATTTTTACTTCATACAAGTTTTATTAACAACCAATATCAAACCCACCATTTGTTAAGACACTCACACCCCATCAACCAATCAATCAATCAATCAAACAAACAACCTTTATTTCATCAATCACAACTTCTCACACGCTTACTGATATTCTCCTTTTCCCAATTTAGTAATATCCACACTCACAATTTTCTTACTAAATTCATACACATACTCATAAACTCATCTACATAAATCTCCCCAAATCTCAAACACATATTGCATAATAATGGTTAACGGTCCAGCTGAACTTCGTAGAAAATTAGTCATTGTCGGTGATGGTGCTTGTGGTAAAACATGTTTATTAATTGTATTTTCAAAAGGTACATTTCCTGAAGTTTATGTCCCTACTGTTTTTGAAAATTACGTTGCTGACGTCGAGGTCGATGGTAGAAAAGTCGAATTGGCTTTATGGGATACTGCAGGTCAAGAAGATTACGATAGATTAAGACCATTGAGTTACCCAGACTCCAACGTCATTTTGATCTGTTTTTCAGTCGACTCTCCTGATTCATTAGATAACGTTTTAGAAAAATGGATTAGTGAAGTGTTGCATTTCTGTCAAGGAGTCCCCATCATTCTTGTTGGTTGTAAATCAGATTTAAGAGATGACCCTCATACTATTGAAGTCTTGAGACAACAACAACAGCAACCAGTGTCTTCTACCGAAGGACAACAAGTTGCTCAAAGAATCGGTGCTGCTGATTACTTGGAATGTTCTGCCAAAACCGGAAGAGGTGTTAGAGAAGTCTTTGAAGCCGCTACTAGAGCCTCATTGAAAGCTAAAGATAAAAAGGAAAAGAAAAAGAAATGTGTTGTTTTATAAACATTGAACTAAACACATATAATTTGTAAATTGTTTAATCTTTGAATATATATTTGATCTTTGAATGTATTTATTTCGTTCCTTGAATGTATTTATTTATTTGTTTGATTTTTTTTTTGTTGTCAATTTTCAATATGGGTTCTTTACGATCATTCATCAAATCGGTTCGTAAAGCCAAAACAATTGCTGATGAACGAAAAGTCGTTCAAAAGGAATCTGCATCAATAAGATCGTCATTTCGAGACGCAGGGTTAGACCAAACCAATAGGAGAATTGCCATTTCAAAACTTCTCTACCTCTACATCATGGGAGAAAAGACTCATTTTGGACAAGTTGAGTGTTTGAAATTATTGGCCAGTCCTAGGTTTGCCGATAAACGATTGGGATATCTTGCTTGCATGTTGATCTTGGATGAGAATCAAGAAGTGTTGACTTTATTGACCAATTCGTTAGATAATGATATGCAACATCCCAATTCTTTCATTGTGGGATTGGCCTTGTGTTGTTTAGGAAACATCGCCAGTCCAGAATTGGCAAGAGATTTGTATCAAAATGTCGAAAATATCTTGAGTCAGAGTAAGAATGTGTATCTTAAGAAAAAAGCATGCATTGTGGCTGCCAAATTGATTGAAAAAGATGAGGAATTATACGAAAGTTTCATAGTGAAGATTCCAGAGTTGATAAATGAAAAAAACCCAGCAATTCTCCTAGGATGTTTGAGGTTGATCAATTCGTGTTTTCACGCAGTGGATAACAACACAAATCATAAACAACTACTCATCAAATGTATACCTAAAATCGTCAATCATTTGAAAAGAATCACATCTAGTGGGTATCAACCAGATTACGACGTCATGGGAATAACCGACCCTTTCCTCCAAGTGAACTTGTTAGAAACGTTGAGAATTTTATCAGTTGAAACTAAAGAATACCATGAAGAAATTAATGATATTCTCACTCAAGTGGCGTCGAATTTGGATAGCAGTGGTAAGAATCCAAGTTATGCCATTCTTTACGAATGTGTAAAGACGATTTTCGCCATTGACTCTGATCAATCACTCAAGATCCTCGGGGTCAATATTCTTGGAAAATTCCTATCGACAAAGGATAACAATATAAGGTACGTTGCATTGGACACGTTATTAACCGTGGTGAACATCGAGCCTTTAGCGGTTCAAAGACACCGATCAACCATTGTCAATTGTTTAAACGATGGAGATATCTCTATCAAGAGAAGAGCTTTGGAATTGACGTTTGGTATCATAAATGAACAAAATATTCGTATTTTATCCAAGGAGATATTAAATTTCTTGGAAATTTATTCCAATAACACTTCTGATTCAGATTTGAAATTGTATACAACTTCACAATTGGCTATTGCAATTAACAAATATTCACCCAATGAAAAATGGCATTTCGATACCCTTGTGAAAATGTTGAGAAATTCAGGTAATTCAATCACCCCAGATATAATATCCAACATTTTAGCATCAATTCTACAATGCAATGATTTACAATTGAAGAAACACGTGACGTTGAATTTATTTAACCTGTGTAAGGATAAATTGAACCAGTATAGTTTGGTCTTGGTCACTATTTGGACCATTGGAGAATATGGAGATTTGATAATTGGTGAGGAATCAATTGGTGAAGATTCAATATTTCAATTAATCACTGAGTTGAATAATATGTCAGTGTTCTCCACTAATGAAACCATTCAATTGATATCTTATTTATTAACCAGTTTAATCAAATTATCAATCAAATTTAACAATTCGGAAATTGTTGAAAAGATAAGACTCTTGATTAATTCAAAAACTCATGATTCAAATTTGGAAATACAGATTAGAGCGGTTGAGTATCAAGAAATTTTCAATCAACCAATCAATTTAAGAAAAGGCTTATTGGCAAGAATGCCCCCACCACCAATTAAACACAGAGAAACATTGTCGTTGAATACTAAACAAGTGAAGAAACAAATCAACAATGATCACCATCAACAAGGGAACGACGATTTATTACTAGATTTACTTGATGATGGAGAAATCCCTAATTCGTCAACAACTCAATCAAAATCATCTACGTTTTCAAATAACGACATACTAGATCTTTTCAACACCCCAGCCACTACAAGTACAACAACAATTGAAGAACTACTTGGGTTTGAAAATGCAAATTTGAAAATTGCATTCATCCCAAAACAGTTCAATCAAGGTCAGGCTACAATAGAAACTAGAATTAGATCAAAATCCAACACTCCCATAGCACAATTACAATTACTCATTGCTGTTCCAAAATCCCAAAAATTAACCATCTCCTCTACTTCCGGTGGTGATACCCTAACATCCACAACTGATGAAATCAAACAAATTTTGAAAATTACTGGTACACCCGGATCGAAAATCAAATTACGAGTCAAGGTCAAATACTCAATTGACACCACATCAAGTGAAGAACAATTTGATTTTAATAAATTTGATCAAAGTTTATAAGATTACATCATATGAATAAAATTTCTCATATTTTTTCAATTTGTTTAATCGCAATTTTAATTTTCGCAACTTTGTATTTATATTTTACATTATCCTACTTTTTCACTGTAATGTTTTCCGTATCTAGAACCATTAGACCATTGAGTAGATCAACAAATGTCCTTGTTAGACACGCTAGTATAAACTCAGGCACCTATGGTATGTGACACATTTGTTCTTTTACATGGTGAATACTAACTTTATTCCCAGGTGCAAAGACATGGCCCAATGTGGCTTCTTTGACTAGAGTGTTGAAAAGTGAGCCTCGAAAAGTATGGGGATGGTCAATTGCATTCTTCGTTGCTTTATTTGCATGGCCAATGGCTACTCACGATGGAAGTGACTACCTTGATAAAGTCACCAAGGCCAAAGGTGAAGAAGTCACCGTTGAGAGAACAGGGTTGAATGAATTCAAAGCAGCAGTGGACATTCCTCAAACCTACGCTCCTATTGATAAAGAGGAAGACGATGATGAATAGTCAGTAGATTGGAACTAGAATTGAAATATATCATGACTTTTTACGTATAAGTTAGTCTAATTGTATTTTGAACAGATCTTTCTTAGATCTGAAACTTGGTAATTAGGTCTCTTACCACTGGTATGCAATTGATATCATTTTGATTGCATGAGTTTTCATATCCATCTTCACTCTTAACTTATTTAATCAATCAATTGATCAAACAAGTCGAAATTGAACATTTCTAGAATCAGCCATGATATAATACATTTCAACAATCTTATTGATTGATGTACATTCAACAAATAATTAGTAAAAAAAAAAACGATAAAACAATTAACAATTAATATATAACTTGAAACAATAAGTAATTTTTTGAAGATTTACGAGGTGGGTTCTTTTGACTTAATAAGCAACATTGTACTTATACTGAATCAGCTGTATGGCTGGATCGTACCATATTGGTTGTGGTTGTGGTTGAGGTTGGTAATTATAATAGACTGGACTTGAATTATAGTAATTATTACTATATTCATAATTGTTACTTCCATAATTGCTATAATCATATGATGAAGATGGTGAATGGTGAGTGTATCTAACTGGTGAGCTTAAAGCATCTTCTTGTTTTGATTTATAAGTCTCCCAACATTCTTCTAGGACTAGTATGTTGGATTCATACTGAGTGGTGGATAATGAAAACTTCACTTCCTCCAACCATTGTCTCTCCATTTCATTAATCATTTGCAAGTTCAATTGACAAGCACCCGACCAACTTTTGTTGGTAAATGTATTATCATCATTGAATTTGTTAGCCAAGATCAAACTTATGATGATGAATTTAAACACATCATCACTGTTGGAATTGACAATCTTACTTGAAAATCTTTGATTCAAATATTCCAACGCAATAATGATGGTGGACTTTGGTAATCTAGTAGCAAATAAAACAGACTGTATTGAAGTCTCAATGTCAAAAGATTGATTCTCCAGTCTTAATATCCCAAATGAACACCAGGAGATAAATTGTGACATGGTCTTCAAGTCATATTCCAAGTTTTGAGATATACCTCCATTGACCTCTTGTTGCGGTACAACGTTGTTGATCAAAGGAGTGTACCTTGGTTGTTGTTGAGCAACAAGTGGTGCATAATAATGACTAGGTGGTTGCGGATAGTGATAGTTTGGTGCATACATGTTACCTCTATGATGATATTGTTGTTGGTACATTGAGTGCTGTTGTTGTTGTTGTTGATAATGAGTCATTGGTTGATGAAACATTATAAAATAAAGCAATACTTATTGAAAAGTTTGTCTAGTTAAGTGAAAGATGATAACCTAATATATCTTTCTGATGAAGTTGTCTGTTTATCTAAATCACAAGTGAAATGTTAGTCTTTGTGAATGACAAAACAGTATGGATGGGTGGGTGTGGAATGGTTTTTGTTTTGTTTTTTTTGTTATATGGTGGTTAATTAATGAATTTACTTCCTCTGATCTAGATCTGGTTATATGAAATAGATGGTTTGGATAGTAAAAAGATTAATAAAAGTGTTGAAGTTGGTTGGTAAAAAAAGGAAAAATTTCAATTTCTGTGAAATTAAAAATTTGAAAGAAAAAAAAAAAAAAAAAAATAAAAAGAAAAAAAAAATGTGAAAATTTATAATATAATATATTATGTAATAATTTGTGTAAATCAAGGTTATGTGCACTCCATCTAAGTCCTAACATGACATATTTGAATGAATCTCAGTTGAAACTGACTAGCCACAAATTACTGATTGTAAGGATAGGATACATACTTAACAACACATCTACTAATTATTGCATTTTGGGTAATACACTCAGTCATATTCCATTTGTTGACTAATTCTGCCACTGTATGATGAGAAAAGAAATCAAAAGTTAACAAAAAGAAAAGAAAGTCGTGTAATTAAAGCAAATAAGCGGGTCACGTGCAACAGCCACGTTTCACTAAACTAACTTTACTTAGACAATCACAGGCAGCATCATGTAATGACAATCTGTCTAAAATTTATGCAAACAACTAAGATTGGGTTCAATATGATACTACTGGTTGTATATGTTTGAGGTGTGGATGTAGTTTTTGGTAGTAGGTTTGTAGTACTTAAGCTAGTGGGTCTAGATTTGTGATCACAAAATTGCATACTACAAAAATTGATTGATGACAATTTTGTCATTCCAAAGTCAACCTTATGCGCTCAATTATGTTTGTAGAATTTTCCCCTATTTCCAACGTGTGATGTCAAACCAACCTATATAAATATTGAACGCAACTTTAGAGTCATCTTCAATTAACAACAGAGTATTGATCTTACATTCATTTGCTTTTTTGATGGAACATTTTCACTCAGTAAAACTTAGCCTCCTGCTTTACTATTTCTCAAATATAAAATTAAATACACTATCTGATATGTTTGAATGTGTACACTTGATTACCTTTCTTTGATTGTTGAATCAATTGGTTCCTTACTCATAGTCAAGCTAATTTGGTCTTATTTGTAATTCAATCACTCGCTGCATCGGTTGCGACGACGACTATTCAGAGATTACAAGGCTGGGATCCACACTCTAGTTTACACTTTTAGATCACAATTGGATGTATGTAGTTTCTGTAAATTCTGTTGCTAGAACGTCTTTTAAATTGACTTCAGCACCTCTGTCCACTCATTATTTTCACATTTAACATCACAAATGCAGTTTTACTTAGCAGGTGAAATTGATTGATCATTAGGTATTAATATAAAGCGCATGTAAACTGGTTACTCATTAATAAAGAATTTCAAATGAGCAATGAAGAACACTTTCTTTTGATAATTTTAGTAGTAAGTCAGGTTCCAAAGTTTGGTTTTTCTATTATTTGGCATTCTCTCATGGAATTATACCTTCTTTAATTGTGTGTCACATTTCTAATTTTCACGACTTGTCATTAGTCTCGTAAATTATTCCCTTTTTTCTTGTCTGTACCAAATTGTAAACAAATAATTTATAAACAAACAAATCTCTCATCAGAAATAATTCCCATCATAATCCTATCATTACACCATGTCTATTCCCTTATACCTCAAAGTGAAGGACCTTCCAGACGACGCCGGTGAAACTACACCTCATTTTGATCAAATCTCACCCACTACCATCGAGTTCAACGAAACCAATTATGAATTTAAACAAATCTTTACCACAAACACCGATTATTCCAACTTGATCAATTCTCAATCAAATTCGTGTGTTATTCTCATGGGTCCAACATCAAGTGGTAAAACTACATTTTTGAAGAAATTAATCCATGCCAAACTCAAATCATTCCCCGATTCAAATTCCTGTTTTGTTTCAAGTTTTGAAATCTCAAATAACAAATACATCAATGATTTATCAAACTCCAAATTGATTTCAAGCACTACGAATTCAATAGAGACGAAATTGTCTCGTGTCAAGTTGCAATCATCAACAATTAAAGATATTTACAAGAGAAGATTGACGAAAATGACTGAATTCAACACTACCTCGTCTAGATCTTGTTTGGTCGTAACTCTCTATCATCAAGGTATGAGAACTACATTCATAGACTTAATGGGGAATGAAAAAAACTCACCACTGAGTGATAATAAATTCGCCAATTTGAATATTAGTTCAATCACTCAATTGTTGATTAATAAGAACCCAAGGTCAAATAATTTCTTAACCAATTACATATTTAAAAACCAAGATTTGAAAGTGGTGTTGAATTTAGACCCAATGGGAGATTACTCATTGATCAAATCCAATTTGAATAACGTGGTTGATGTGATTAAAAATTTCAAATATGATTTCAAACAAGTGAAAAGTTCTCCCATGAAGAGAAATATTCCTGGCTATTTCAAGCCAACAATTAGTTCAAGAAGTCACTCACCGGTGAAAGTTGTAACCCCATCTAAAAAAGATATCTCAAAAGATTTCAAGGTCACAAAACCGGTAATTAAATCTGAAACGAAATTGAAAGTAGAGGACTTGAAAAAGAAACTCGATGATTCCTTAATTGAAACTAAATTAACTCAGGAGAAACACAATCACATCATTGACCAATTGAATCAATCTAATCAAGAATTGAAATCTAGTCTTGAAACCACTTTATTCGAAAATAAATCAACTCAAGCAAGAAATGACCAACTTGTAAATCAAATTTCCAATTTGACCCTTGAGATCGAACAATATCTTTCAAACATTGATGAATTGAAGTCTAAAATTGAATTGTACAAATCAGACATTGACAAATTAACAACCTCCAATCAATCATTAAACAATGACTATTCTACTCAAAACAAGGAAATTGAGAATTTATTAAATTTGATCAATTTGAAAGACCACCAAATCAAAGAATCCCACTCTAATCTTGAAACAATTAAAACTCAATATAAACATGAAATTAGTAACATAAAATCTGAATTATCAACCCACAATCAACAATCTTCAAAAGATGTTGAAAACTTAAAAATGCAATACGAGGATTCAATCCAAGAATTGAGGTCTATAATAATCATCAAGAGTGAAGACATCTCTCAATTGAAACAACAACTTGAACAATTGACCATGTCAAAGAACAACCAAATTGATCAATTGACAGCATCAAATAGATTTAACGAAGAAAAAAACCATCAATTGACTAGCACATTGAATGAATCTGAAGAAATAATCAAATCATTGAAGAATCAAATTGACGAAATCAAGTGTGAAAATGGGGAAACGTCCAAAGATGAAATAAACCATTTGACTCAAGAGTTGAATTCTCAAAAAGAGAAATTCAAGTCTTTGAAATTCGAATTGGAATCTGACTTGGCGATTGAAAAACAATTACAAAACGATCAACAACAGAAGTTGAAGAATGAAATTGAGCAATTGAAAATACAACTAGAGAATAAAGATGAAAAAATTAATTCCTTAAACTCAGTAATTGAAAAGAATAATCAAATAATCACAAATTACAAATCTCAAAATGACTTGATGGACAATTTTAACAAATTGAATGATCAATTCACTCCTGATCAAATTTATCATGATGAAAATGAGAATATTTTCCTCGAACATACATCCAACGACTCGTCACCCACTAAATCTACATCTTCTTCGCCAACCAAATCAATTAACGCTCTCAAACCAAGCAATAAAGATAACAAGCTTTCATACAAGAACGGTTTGTTTAAAAAGAGTAAAAATGGAGGGATTAAGACTCACAAGAATAATGTAAGTCCAAATAAATCCAAATTGAAAACAAAGAAATCTCCAATGAAGGAAAATGTAACCATAAATTAAGTAACTTTAATATACAAAGATGAAAATTGACTAGCCAGGAAATGGCAATATCTCAAATTCATACGGTTCTTCTATCGGTTAAGTATCTTGCAATTGGACCTACTCCAGTGATCTCTACTGTCTTCTCAAACCATTGTAATAGCAACCCCCCTTGCTTTTGCCCGTAATCAGTAGACATGTTCTTGTAAAGATACTTGATCAACACATCTTGTTGCTCGTCGTTCAATTCAGTGATGAAATTTTTCAAATCGGATAAATTATTGTTATTTTTAATCGAGCATAGGATCTCAAATATGGTCTTTGAGTGAATTTCCTTAGTTTCGTCCAGAGATATGTATGGTACTGTGTCCAATCCCAAATTCAACGCTTGTTGAAATTGTCCCAGGGACAAGTATGATCTTATCTCTTGTGAAGTTTGTATAATTTCTTGCTTTGTAGTCTCGGAAATGTTTGTAGGTATCAAGTCTTCCTTCGTCAAATGTGATTCTAATTCCAATGCGTCGATATCGATCTTCCTCCAGTCTGAATCCATTTTTAAATTTTGAATTGTTGTTGATAATATAAACACCGGTTATTTTTTCGCTGGTAAAGAAGCAAAAGAGATACAATGAAATCAATAATTGATTTCAATAATTGAGCTAAATACTATGAGATCAATAATTACAATGAGATCAAATGTATCAGAGAGTTTGTATATATTCATACTTTTGTCCTCTTACTTTCATTTTCAGACACTTCAGTATTCAATGTTTTTGTCAACTTCAGATCGTAATCCTCTATGAATTTTTGTGTCTCTTGAAACAATTCCAGTGAATCCACTATTATTATGACCAAACCATCGGAGCCTACTTCGTATTTGATCTTGCCCTCATTTGGTATAGCGATCTTTTCATCAAAGGAATCAAAGAATTCATTCATCATGGTGAAACTTTGTATATTATCCAACAAGATTTCCTCCATTTCATTCTCTTTCTTCACACTCACTTCATTCTCATCACTCAGTTTCTCCTTGTGATCTATCACTAGTATTATTCTAATTGGGTTATCTAATTCTTCATCTGATGGTATATCTGACATGATGTAATTCCGAAGAGAAAAAAAAGAAAAAATCGATATGATATATGTTTGTGTATTCACAATTTATACACTAGTCAGTCTTCCCATTTTTTAAATTGATTAATCAAAGATCTAGTAGATGGATCATGGGTCTCAACTGGTTTTTTATCATCCAATTCTTTACCAATGACTTTAGCCAAGACTTTGCCCAATTCAACACCCCATTGATCAAAAGAGTTGATGTTCCAAATGGCACCTTCGGTGAAAGTTACGTGTTCGTAATAAGCGATCAAGGCACCCAAAGCAGCAGGGGTGATTTTTTGAGCCAAGATAGAAGTGGTTGGTCTGTTACCGCTAAATTCTTTATGAGGAACTAATCCTCCTGTAGCACCTTCAGATTTGACTTGAGCTTCGTCTTTTCCAACCATTAATGCTTCAGCTTGGGCAAAGAAATTAGAAGCTAACATTCTTTGATGTAAGTTGTTTTCAATTGGGTTATGTGATTGAGCAGCCAAGATGAAATCAGTAGGAATCAATTTTGTACCTTGGTGAACCAATTGGAAAAATGAGTGTTGAGCATTAGTGGCTGGTTCTCCAAATAAGATGGTACCAGTTTGGTAATTTGTAAACACATTGGCTCTAGTGACGGATTTACCGTTTGATTCCATGGATAACTGTTGTAAATAAGCTGGGAATCTATGTAAGTATTGATCGAATGGAGCAACCAAATGGGTTTGTGCACCAAAGAAATTGTTGTACCATACTGAGATCAAACCACCAATGACTGGAATGTTATCTTTCAAAGGAGTGTTCAAGAAATGTTGATCGACTGCTTCTGCACCTTTAAGGAAATTGTCAAAGTTTTCATATCCAATATCAATAGCTACTGATAATCCAATTGCTGACCATACAGAGTATCTACCACCAACCCAACTTTCAAAACCAAACATATTCTTTGGGTCAATACCAAAAGCGGCAACTTCGGATTCATTAGTGGATAAAGCAACGAAATGTTTAGCAATGTCGGCATCCTTGGCGGTTTTCAAGAACCAATTCTTTGCTGAATTAGCATTGGTTTTAGTCTCAGCAGTGGTGAAAGTCTTAGAAGCAATTAAGAATAATGTAGTTTCTTGATTTAAATTTTTCAAAGTCTCGGCAATGTGAGTACCATCAACATTTGAAACGAAATGACAATTCAAACCTGGTTGTTTATAATGCTTCAATGCTTCAGTGACCATGACTGGACCTAAATCAGAACCGCCAATACCAATATTAACAACATCAGTGATTTGTTTACCGGTGTAACCTTTCCAAGAACCATCTCTAATTGAAGTTGAGAATTCTTTCATGTGTTGTAAGACATCATCAATTTCTTTAGTGACGTCTTTACCATCGACTTCCATTTTTCTATTTGATCTGTTTCTTAAAGCAACGTGGTAAACTGCTCTATCCTCAGTAGTGTTGATATGGTCACCTTTAAACATTTCATCTCTTAATTTCTCAACATTGGCTTGTTTGGCCAATTCAATCAATTCATTCAAAATCTCCTCATTGATTAAATTCTTGGAGTAATCGAATAAAATCTTTGAGTCGTCGTAATTGGTAAAAGTTCTTGAAAATTCGTCAAATCTATTTGGATCCTTGGTGAATTCTTGTTTGACATTCAATGATTCACCTTGGGATTTGTACAATTCTTGTAATTTCTTCCAAGCTGGTAATTCGCTGGTCAATTTGAAATCTGATTTAGACATAATTGAAGTTTAATTGTGGAATCGAAGGAAAATGAAATAAACGTTGGAAAAGCAATTGTGTCTTTATTAATAATTTATAAATTATTTTTTTTTTTTTCCCAGTTCCACTCTCATCCGAAACACAATATATTGTTGTACCACCTGACTCTATACCAATACCTGTGTCGTATCAGGATCTATGACAGTCTTATAACTTCTGTTAATTGCCACATTTACAAAACATTGTAGTTGTTATTCAATCAGGTGTGTGAATAGAAGTAGTAGTCAAGCCAACATTGAAAACAATTGTGTTGATACTCTCATATACATTCAATTGATCTATCACTGTTGACTTCTTGTAAATACTTCTACGCATACTCGACTCATCCATTTACTTGATGTTTATTTCTCATATTTAAATTGAGCACAGAAAAAACCATACAATTTGATATTTTGTAATGACGGGTTTGGCCTCCAAATGGGCAACCAATGAATTCTTAAAAAAAGAAGCTATCACTCAGGATAGGAAGTCTAAGTCTATAGAAAGCAAGTGGAATAGACCAATTACAATCAAAAAGTCTCAGAAGTTGGAAAGTAAATGGGCTGTGATAGACCAGAATGAACAACATAACTCATACCCTACTCCTCCATCATCCAAAAGTCTGAGAATTGATACTCATGATCTAGAAACTACATCGAACCATCATGTACCTAGAAAAATGGAAAACAGAGATGGAGTCAGGCGTGAAAAGAATAACTTTATTCATAAGAATTACAATCACGAGAAAGGCTACAATCAAGAACGAGGTCGCAACCAAGAACGAGGTCACAATCAAGATCGAAATCACAACCAAGAACGAGGTCACAACCAAGAACGAGGTCACAACCAAGAACGAAGTCACAATCAAGAACGAGGTCACAACCAAGAACGAGGTCACAACCAAGAACGAGGTCACAATCAAGAACGAGGTCACAACCAAGAACGAGGTCACAACCAAGAACGAAGTCACAATCAAGAACGAGGTCACAACCAAGATCGAAATCACAACCAAGATCGAAATCACAACCAAGAACCAGGTCACAATCGACGTCGGAACGAAGACACTCGCACACTGAATAATCAACATCTTCCCGATGATAGAATACCAATGACTCCAGCTGCAAAAGCTCTAGCGGATAGAATCACATTATCAACTTCAAATGATGAACCCCAAAACACTTCAACATTAAACACAAAAATAGACAGATTAAACATTAAAGACAACCTGAAAGGTAAACAACATAGGTATAACGAACTGAAAAGACACTCTATAGAGAAATCCCTTTCCAATGCTAACCATTATGAAACTCCAAAACAAAAGAAAGAAAGACTAATAATAGAAAAACAAGACATATTAACAAAGAAACAGCAAGAGAAGGAAGAGAGAGAAACACAGGATTTCCTTAAGATGTTGGATGAAATAGATGGTAAAAAGTTGGACTGGGCTAGTATGGATTAATACATACAAAAGTATTCTTTATTTTTCCCCATAATTTTTTTTCCCTTATCCTCTGGTGATCCATTCGATCAAATGAATTATAAATGTTTAATAGGACAATTATACTCAAACGAATACCAATACATCAATTGAAATGCCAAAAGTATTCCTTGATGAGCTTGAGGTACTACAAAATCTCAAATATCAAATTTCAGCCTCAGTCTGATGAGAAACAAATGTACAATCATTTGATCAAAAATGCCCTTCAGAATCAACACGAGATAAAACAAAACTCAAAACTACCTTTGAGAACTAGGTTCATTCTTATTGCCGTAGCTAGCTCTACTGCTATGATATTATATGTTTTCATTCAATATTACAAATTTCAACAGGATATAAAATCAAATGCCAGTAGGAATATTAGACGATCAATTTTTCTACCACTATGGCTAAATCTAAATTTGTTCAGTAACAAATATGATTACCCCTATCAATTGAAATACTTGGATCCAGAATATTATAACTATCTCATTAACGAAGCTAAACAATTTAAAGTTGAAGAATCACAGGATGAATTACTGAATTATGTTAATCATTTACAAATTGAAAATGTCAACTATTCCCTTCTTGAGCAAATTTCAAAAAACTCAAAGGTTAAACAAATATTCGGTTTGCCATTAGTGTTGGACATATTGGATCAAGATAAGTTCAAAATCTGGATCGAAATAAATCCAAATGTATCTGGACTACAGGTACATTTGATGAAAAAGAAAAACGAGTTACAAAACTCTATAGATTTCAATTGGATAATTAAACCTATCAGTTTCAAATCTATTAACGACTCAATTCAAGAAGCTAGTTTTTCTTTGGAAAAATTGAAATCCTCTCCAGATTTGGAGACCCACGACGACTCAAGCGGTAAACCTCATCAGTTTCAAAATGAAAAACAGACTATATCAACAAATTATAAAGGGGATTATCAAATCAAATTTCAAAATGTAATTATAATCAAAGATAGTAAAAATGATTCAAAAATTGGACTAGTGAAATACCTAGGCGTCATTGACTTTGATCATTTATTGATAAACAAAGGTGTTAAGATCGTTGCTATAGAATTGAATTATGATGGAATTAATTATAAAATTATGTAAAAACATTAATGGATGCAAATGTAAACCTTGTATAAATTTATACCTGTTGGTTGACTTAATCATGTTACTCTTGTGGGGGTACGCTATTACCTCTCAATGTCAATGGATAGTGTTCGTCTTCATCCTCGTCCTCCTGACCATCGGCTCCTAATCCCAATTTAAACCCAACGTAGTCATCGGTATTCAATCCCTCTTGAGCCTCTTGTAATGAACCCAAATCTCCAGGTGTCATCAAACCAATCTTGGACCTTGGCGATCCAGGTACAGACAATGGTCTAGTCAATTTCAAATTAGAAGTGTTGGTGAATGGATTAGCACCATTCTTGAATTGATCTGGGTATGCTCTTTTCAAAGATAATTGTCTTGCTTTGACATATTCCAAGCCCATTCTCTTCCAATCTAACAAATCACTTAATCTTTCAGTTCTATTTCTTTGATTGATTCTTTGTCTTCTTGTTTTTTCAGTAAATTCAAACATATAATCTGTTAATTGATTTATACTTTCATCAACTGACTTCATTCTACGATCAACAATGTAAATACCATAATCACTAGTGTTTTCAATCAAATCCTCCATGTAGCATCCAAATCCTGATAGATTGGTAGTAATAGATGGAATACCCATTACCGTACATTCAGCTGGAGTATAACCCCACGGTTCATAGTACGAAGGGAAAACACCCAAGTGACAACCTCTAACAAATTCATCATAATCCAAAGATAAAATTGGATTATTTGCATTCAAAAACTCTGGATGGAATATGATTTTTACTCTATCTTCTGGTTTGTTAAACAATTGAACCCTTCTTATTTGATTCAAGATCGGATCAGTCAGATCGTCAATCATATTATGGGTCACAATAGGTGGCAAACCATCTCGTTTTAATGCATAAATTCTTCTTTTCAATAAAACACGATCTGCTGGTTTAATCAATTCGTCAATTGATGGCACTTCATTATTGGAATGATTGTTTGGAAATCTTGCACAATGCTCAAATAAACGTTCACCAACTTTCTTCTGCACTTCTTCAATTGTGGTTTCTAATTGTTTAATAACAGCTTGTCCTTTCAAAGTTTCAACTGTATATGATTGAGTCTTTCCTGGCATGATGATAAAAGCAACAATAGTCATTTTGGACCCAACTTCTTTCAACTTATGATTCAACCTTGCTAATGACTCAATAAAGAAATCACATCCCTTATTTCTAAATTCGTATCTACCAGCAATGAAGAAATATAAGGTATTTTCCAACTCAAAATCGTAATTTCCATAAAAATGACCTTTGACAAATTCATTAATTTTATCCTTCTTTACTGCATGCAAGTTTTGAAACTCATGCACCGCTTGGAATTTAACAACATTCAAACCATTTGGTAAGACACCATCGGGTTTTCTTTTTAATAAATGCTCTGATTCAAATGCAGTGATGTGAGAGACAGTAGTGAATACATCAGCTGAATGCGTGGCTGACCTTTCAATACAATACCGATGGTAAATCCCTCTTTTACCAGCCTCAGCATCGACATCAAAATTTGCCAAATTGTTGTAAAAATCAATGGAACCAGCACATAAATATCTACCTAGTAATGTGGCATGAGTGGTGAAAATTGTAGTCACATCGATTCTTCTTTTTCTACATAATGGTAAAGCAATCCCAGCCAACCATTCATGACAATGGCAAATGACAGCTCTGTCCCTATCATTATAAACCAATTCTCCCAAGAACCAAGCAACCAAATACCCCAATAATATAGCATCATTTGACTCCAGATCATGATCAGGAGTAGGTATACTTGCAACATTCCACAAATCAGCTTTCCATTCATTTAAATATTGTCCAGCTGACCAAATGTCAAACAATAAAACTCTTGGTGCACCTTCAATCAACCATCTACCATATAACCATTTAACACCCTTTGCTGACATAGAATCCAAAGTTTGTTTGATCAACGGGTCTTTGACGGGCAATTCTTCCACTTCAATCTGAGCTGATTGATAGTTCAAGGGTCCAATCAATGTATAACGTTCTCGATATTCAGCAACGGTTATAGGAGCTTTGGACTTCAATACTGAGTAGATCCCACCCACTTTATGAGCAACTTCAGTTGCAACTTCAAATAGTAAATGATTAGTGATATCTCTAGTCATTGTGTTGGATTAAGCGAGATGTTACTAGACTAAAGCTATGTAAAATTGGAGGTAAAAGAATGAATAAAAAATGGAATTGCTGGTTGTAAAAAATTGGATAAAAGAAAAAAAATTGTGTCCGTAAAGGAGAGACGAACGAACTAAAAAATAATAATTATAAGTGGAGAGACGACAATTCGAGAAATCAATGCCCCAAAAAAAGACTACCAAATCACTCAACATTAGATTCATGATTTCACTAGCTTTATGAGTGTACCTTATGTGATCATTAATTTGATATAATGACAAATATGTTATATTGTGATACCATTTTATTTTACTAGATGTTTTCAAGCATGATATCTTGATAAAGTATTTTAAGTTGATGTACAATCAGTACATTATGGAACAGGTGTAGTTCGAACACAATATTTTGATTATACGCTTACATTCTACTTCTTATTTTGCAATTAGTAAGTTGATTTGTTTTACATTCAATGTCAAGTCCTTTTTGCAACTTCTTGAAATTCCCAATAATGTCACAAAAAAAAAATTAATTATGGTGGATCTCGGATTAATTAATTGGCTGATTTATCATTAATATTGATGAGTGTGCTCTAATTTTCAAGAGAATTTAAACAAAAGCAATACTATGAGTAAATTGACACTTCAATATATACTTTTATTGATATTCTTTACCTTGGATCTTGGGAAATTTGAGTGAATCTATGTTATGAAAGTGTTTGTCAGTCCTTTCTTGTTCACTTTTGTAACTAAATCTTCCCCACTTTCAAATTTATAAACTAAAAAGAAGAAATTTACGAGATTTTGTCGAGTCATACACGACTTTAATCAAAGGTTGCAAACAATATAGCACTCACAAAAATTGCAATTCAAACTTTGATGGTTGACTGATTGCATCTAAAACCAAAACTCTTAAATACCAATGACTTGACTTGTCATATTTTTCATGTTTTTTTTTTTTTTGAATCTTATTACTTTAAGCTTGTTTGTCGTCTAATGTAGCCCTAAAACTAACCTACCATCACTGTAACCTAACATAACTGTTGAACTGTTTCATAATACTTGCTTACACATTGTATTTTGATCTTCATGTGTTGGAGTTAATACCGTAAAGTATTTTTGTTATCAACTTTTGTAGCATCACTCTAGTGCACTGTATTCTATCTTGCCAGTGAAAATTGTGGTCAGTTCCTAATCAGCATCGAATAACGATTCAACTCAAATCAATGATGGATTGGACTAGATATAAACAGGACGAGTTCAATGTGGTATAACAATTCCTCAACCTTTTGCGGTTTAACTTAAATTGATGTGTACAAATACTTTTTTTTACCGCTATTTGGATACAATTTATATGCGCTTATTCACACAAACAAAACACATCCAATTCAAAGGATTCATTTATGACCCCGAGAAAGAGTCTAACTCTTCTCCATTTTGGGATACTAGTCATCGTGAGTGCATTTATCATGACGATCAAAAGTTCCTCTCTTCTCGTAAAACAATCAATTTGTCACATAACATTGCATTTTTAGATGCAGAGTTGCAAAAGAGAATATGGCTTTTTATGGTTGACCTTAGATCAATGTATGTCAACTATGCCAAACAGAATGGTCTGCCCAATGCAATTGATATACTTGGAGAGTCTTTAGCAATGTCGCTCAGTAAAATAACTGCCAACATACCTTCATTGCCTAGAAGCATGACTGATGAAGAAACAAAGTGTCTATACGATAATTTTAGTATACTTTTCAAACAAAACAAAGTATTGAAAGAGTCGTACTTGAGATGGAATACAATCAAACACGATACATTGTATAAGTTTCTTATTCGTTTCCACTTACAGAACACTTATCATGTGTATGCTAGCATTAGAAATAAGTACTTCAATGGAAATTTGATTATGTTGGGGATATTCCTATACATGGAGGAATTATTCACATTAGATTCTGATCAAAAACCAGCTATCAAACCTAGGTATCGAGGAAAGACTTTTTTGTTCTCATTTTGATTACATTATTTACATGATTCATTCGTATATTCGTAACAGTCGTATATTTTAAGATATTTGCAAATCACTCATTAACGTTATGACCTAATTTCCTCATTTCTTCGGCGTAGTCAAATTTTTTGTTCGCAAATTGAGATAAGAACTCGTCATGTTTGATCATCTTGTCTTTGAATGCAAGCATTTGATACAGCTGTTGCAGTTCATCAACTTGTTTAAGAGCATATAATTTAACGGATGGATCAAGGTAATTCTTAGAGCGATTGCCCATCCTTCTTTTGATAACACATTTTGGACAGTTGAGGTACAACTTGCAAGCTGCTGGTTCGTCTTCCGATCGATTTTTTTTGCAGCCTCCACATCGATTAGATTTTCTTGCTTCTAATTTTGATAACCTTTGTTTCTTTTTTGTAGGAGCTTCAGACTTGGTATGTTGCTCTTCTTCCTCGCTGCTTGAACTGCTGTTTGTATCGCTATTTCCATCGCTAACTTCGTCGTCACCTTCATTTCCATTTTCATCAATCTCATCGTCACTATCTTCTTCATCAGGGCTTGACTCGTGGATCCTTCCAATTCTATTTCCTTGATTTCGGACCTTATCAGCGTCTTCTTCAATTACAATAATTTGTTTCTCGTCATTGAGTTTCTTCACTTCTTGTTCATAAATGAAAATTCTATTCACAAATTGCGACATGTAGCTATCTTTCAAAAGTATACGTTCGAAATCTCGATGCTTTTTATGTGTTGATAACACTTGGTGTAGCACGTACAATTTTGTACCTTTACTGAATTTTTCAAAGATCTTATGATTTCTCGATAGTTTGTAGTACCTTGTTAGCCTACATGTAGGACACAAAGCTAACTTTCTATCTGATGGTGGCTCGTCATCATATCTTGTAAGTTTGCAACCGATGCACTCATCAAACATTTAGACACAATTTCTTGTTTCAAGTCTCGTTTATTAATTTTCAGTGACTTCTTTTTTTGATTACATTGATCTATACACGTTCAATTATGAATACGAGCTTTGAAATGTATAAATATATATTATATATAACTATTGTTGTTTACATTCTGGAGGTTGTTTCTTCTCAGCCCCTTCTTCATCTTCTTCGTCGTCATTGTCATCGTCGTCATCTTCGTCGCCTTCCTCATCGCTGAACTCATCTTCTTCACCTTCTAAATCTTCAGGATAATCGAAATCAACTGCATCACCAGTGAACCAATCGATAGCTCTTGGAATTAACCTGTCCTTTATTTCTTCTCCTAATTGATAATCTATCTCTAAGCGAGCAGCCAAATCGTCGTCGAGCTCTTCATCATCTTCTTCCTCTTGTTTTGCAGCTGGTGGATCAAAAAAGTTGAAGAAACTCTCCGTTGGTGAGAGTTTCTCTATAGTCCTTGTTTGATTTGTGTTTTTATTTCTTTGCTTTCTCTTCTCTATGTTTAGGGTTACATTATTTTCCTTTGATTTCCAATTTATTTCGCAACCATCGGCATGATCATACACAAAATCTCCACTGTAACCTAATTCGGCTTGATAATGATAAGTCTTGGTTAAAATTGTATTTGAGAAATATGGATTCTCTTTAAATTCAAATATCAATTCAAAACCTGGGGAATCCAAATATTCCATTCTTATATCTACTAAATTTTGTAAAACTTCTGAATCTCTGTCTGTTATAGTTTCTTGGACTGTTTTCAAATTTTCTAAAGCTGTAAGCCAGAAATTAGGAATACCTTTTTCTTCAGAGCTCTCTTCTTCTTCTTTGACTTCATCTTCATCACCTTCTTCATCCTCATCTTCTTTCCATTCTTCATCCAATTGTTCACCTTCTTCAATCTCCTCAGTAGTAGGTTCTAAATCACCATTAATGATTTTTTTTCTCTTCTCATACAATGGTTCATATTTCTTAAAGAATTTTTTTTCCAAATTCAATAATTCTTTTTGAAATTCGGCTTCCAATTTCATTTGTTGTAATTGCAATGATTTTAATCCATAAATTCTATTTTTAGTGGCTTTGGACAATGTATCGATGTAACCACTTTGTTTACCTACCAAATCACCCAATTTGCCTTGAATCATACTCAATAACATGGGGTTGTTGGCTATAGTTTGAGCAGCTTGAGCAGCACTGACATCTCCATCTTCTTCCTTAATTGTTGACACTGTTGGTGGTTGCGATTTCAAATATGAGGAAGTGACTGAAGCGGGAGTATTTTGAGGGGTTGGAGCCTTTGAGATATCTCCATTTCTTTTCTTAATAGGTTCAGACATTTGTGTGTGTCCTAATGAATGATAATGAAATTTGAAAGAAAGAAAAAAATATTAGAGGTTTGAAATTGCGTATAGATTTAATATCTGAATTGATGACTTTTTATTTTTTTTATATTTTTTTTTTTTTAATTTCATTTCTTTTTATTAATTTATTACACGCGGTGTTTTATATCAGTGATTTATTACGACACTATGACTGACTGATTCACGTGTTATACTTCACTAATTACTAGTAGTTGTAGTATACCATATTAATTCTATTTATATATCTCTTATTTCAAGTACGTACATTCATTCACTCCTTATTAGTGGAAGATCTTCTTTTTGGTAACACTATAGAACTCTCAATTGATATCTCATCATATTTACCATCCAAATACAAATCAATATCTTCCTTTCTCTTTTCCCATTTATCTATTTGAGACAATTTCTCTTCAATCTCCTTTATTTCATTATCTATACTCTTAAGATTCTCTTCACTTGTCAAATCATGAAGTTTCCATTCTCCCCTTTTCTCGTCAGAAATTTCCAATATGAAATCATGATATTTCATCAATAATGGACGATGACTCAATGTTATAAATGGAATTTTCTTTTGTTTCAATAATTCAAATAAATAATCTTCAACATCGGTCGATACTGCATTTGTACTTTCATCCAAGATGACCAATTTCGGATTCTTAAATAATACTCTTGCTATACTCATTCTTTGCTTTTCACCACCACTAAACACGTCTTTCCAATCCTTTACAACGTTGAAATTACCTTCTCTTTTCAAAAGATACTCTAATTTCACTTCTCTTAGGATATGATACAAATAATCATCATTATATCCCATTTCTAACATCTCAGTATATGTGTGAGGATAAATTATTTGATCCCTTAAATTACCAGTTGTGAAATATGTCTTTTGTGGTAAGTAAAAGATGTCATTGTCATTTGGTTTCGATAATAACCCACGATACAATGGCCATAATCCAGCTATGATTCTTGCAATTGAAGTCTTACCACATCCATTTGATCCTAAAATCAACATATTTTTATTTTTCAATGAAAAATCAAGGTTATTTATCAATGGCTCATATTCACTGCCTTCACCAGTTGGTATAATTATTGGAATTTTTTCAAACCTTAATCCGTCATTGTAGTTATTTTGTATTGTACCATGGATATCTGATATACCTCTTTTATCACCATAATCAAATCTCGGTGAATGAACTTTATGCAATTGGATTAATAAATTAAATACTCGATCGGTATATCCTGTGAGAGTGTTGACATCCTTAATTGAGTACATCAATCTTGATCCTGCATCTGCCAATGACAATAATAATCTTTTATTGGTGATAAATTGTCTCATGTTTTTACGCTCACTATTTGAATTCTTAACTTCATGATTATCTTTCTCCTTCTTGTCCTCAGTAGCAGGCCATAACTCATCTAAGAATACTGGTAACCCTGCAAAAATATAACCCCATGCTGACCAAGAATACTTCAATACATAATCTTCCAAAATTCCATAAGTGGCAGTGATATTAATTTCCTTAGTTGCATGATTCATAAGTTTTTTGAAATTTTCAATCAATTTGAATTTCTCAATCAATGAACCTTTATAAAAACCAATCTCTTCTGAGTTTGTCATCAAATTTAAATGTCTATTAAAGTAGACTCCTTCGAGATGGGCTTTTTCAGATGATAATTTGCCAAATTTCGGTGTTGCTTTTTTTAATAACATTGCCGTTATTAAATAATTTGCAAAAATACCCATAATGGCTCCTGTACCAAGATTATCACGAAGATATACTGAAAAGAAAATCAAATCAATAAACGGTTTTCCCATAGATGAAAATAATGAGCATAATGACTGACAAAAATTCGTGACATCGTTTGTAATGTACTGATCGATATTTTGTATCTCTGAAGAATTCAAACCAATCTTATAATAAGCCATAGTTTTGTCCAAGTACATATCATGGATGTATCTCGTCAAATTGGTTCTAAATCCTAAAGCCAATCTCAATTCCAAATATTTAATTGCCGCATTGGTGTATGAAGCTGGAAAAGCAATTAACAACCAATATATCAAATCCCTAGAAAACTTACGTCCATTAGCTGCAATCAAATTCTTCACTATTTGACCATCTAATTTGGCAACTAATAAGGATAACCAAGTTCTAAACACCAAGAAAAAACATTGCGATAACAACAATGATGTATTCTTACAATAAAATTTTGGTATCAACACCCTCCAAATGATTGCTAATTGGTTTAAAAATTTGGAACTGAATAATATACCCTTTTGCAGTTGTATTTCCTGATTTCTAGCAAAATCTTTATAAAGATACTTATCAGCTGCATATTGATCATTATTTGGTTTGGGGATTATGATCCTGGTAACCGTACCTTTACCCTTGGGAATATAAATCTCTCTAGACCCATTTTGCAAGATGTTTGAAGACTGTCTGATCAAACTTGGCCTCCTCAATTTTTTATTCAATGAATATTCGTTGTACCTGGTGATTAAATTTCGTAAAGTGAAGTAAAAACCCAATCCTGCTGTTGTTATCAACGTGCTTAAAAACAAAACAACTGGTCGTGATTGATAGTTTAATTTCACTTTGTTATCTTTGTATGTCACAACAAGTTCTTGAAGGAGTAATAAAACATTTTTGACGTCTTGTTTATTGTAGCCTGCCAATCGAGATATGTTGATCATACTGGATGAAACAAGGAATTTGGTCGTTTTTTTTTACCAGTGAGAATTTACAACCATGAATGTGGGGCAAAGAGATTTTGTACCAAATGGTAACTGAGAGCCTTATGCAATTTTTATATACACTTTGAGTCAATCTCAAGCTTCTATCTATGTATCGTATTATTTGACATAGCTTTGAGCTTATCATTTGTATTGTTCTTACGTAGCTTTGATGAATCTATTTGTACTTGATCGAAAATCCATCTCAAACTTTGCTGAATGAGTAACTGAAATCTAGATACAAGTCTAATAGGATAAATATGATGATTGATATTATGTTGTATTTCACCATTTCCTTCCAAGTTGTTTAGTGACGCAATCTTTAAATTTAGTAAATTCTTTACCACAACCATCTTTCTTGATTGTATTGTAACTCTGCAAAATACATTGACCATACGCCATTCCATCAGCTGAGCATTTACCACTAGCTTCTATAAACTTTTTCCCCGGCCTGACTTTATTCAACGACATTGTTTGATGTGAATGTAAGAATATTTTTTTATGCATTAATTTTCTCCATCACTTTTGCACTCTATAATAAGTCAAACCTAGATTGACAAGGTACTTAATTGTACTTGTTGAATATCAGTCATCCTTCTACATTTGAAACATACTTAATTTGATTCAAAATTAAGTGAAATTTCTCAGTTGGTCATTGCAAATCGTTATCGCACTCATTTAATCCGAATCCACAGTGAGTCACGCTACCACTATCAAATTTTTTTCTATCATACAACTATTGTGTTTTATCAGCAAATCTCAAGATATCACTCACACTTTAACAAATTTTCCCACAATGGACCCAACCAACGATCCAAACTTTACACCACCATCATTGAATAAGGCAATTGAACCCACTGCTCCATCGGAAAACATTCCCAATAATATGCCCATTCAGCCATTGGTGTTGGAGGACTTGGGTGAAGCCTTGGACGGACCGGCGCCACATCCATCATCCACCCCGAGCGCTAGACCCAGTGCAAATACTTCCAAATCGTATGATGATTCTTCTGATGCTAGATATCACTCGAAAATTCCCCGAAAACACACTGAATTGATTAACTCCTCCTCGAGTGATGAAGACGAAGCAATGGTCGAGAGAGAAAACCTTGAAATAAATAATGTCAAATCTATAAACAAAGAAATATTACCACCTTCGATTCAAGTTAGAAGTTCTCAGATTGCCGATTTAGAGGAAGTGCCTCATGGGATACAAAGACAAGCTAAAACATTAGACAAGTATGAATTTCCAACTCATAGATTAGCTACTACCTTACTCGATGATTCTAAATACCCTTTAGTCATAGTTGCATGTGGATCGTTCTCTCCAGTCACTTATCTTCATTTGAGAATGTTTGAAATGGCATTGGACGCAGTCATGGAACAAACTAGATTCGAAGTCGTGGGAGGGTATTACTCTCCAGTATCATCTAATTACAAAAAGCAAGGCTTAGCCTCTTCTCACCATAGAGTTAGAATGTGCGAATTGGCTTGCGAGAGAACATCGAGTTGGCTCATGGTGGATGCTTGGGAATCATTGCAACCAAAATATACAAGAACCGCTTTGGTACTTGATCATTTCAATGAGGAAATAAACATCAAACGCAGAGGTATAAGGACCAAGTCTGGCGAAAGAAGGGGAGTGAAAATTATGTTGTTGGCAGGTGGAGATTTGATTGAATCCATGGGAGAACCCGACGTTTGGGCCGATCTAGATTTACACCACATTTTAGGAAAATATGGCTGTTTAATCGTTGAAAGAACAGGCGCAGACGTAAGATCTTTTTTGTTGAGTCATGACATAATGTACGAGCATAGGAAAAATATCTTGGTTATTAAACAATTGATATATAATGATATTTCGTCAACCAAAATACGTTTATTCATCAGAAGAGGTATGTCAGTGCAGTATCTTTTACCAAACTCCGTCATTCGGTACATTCAACAACACAACTTATATGGTGATTCGGAACCAGTTAAACAAGTCATGTCAGAACGAGCCGATTAGAATATAGAAAGTTTCAATTCTTATAAATATATATTATTATTAAATTTTAGATAAGATTTTTTACCATTCTTGAGTTTTGAGACCATATTTACTTTTCTTACTACCTTTAATTGGTTTGATTAATTTAGATCCACCTTCCAAAAATGAAAACTTTTCTCTTCGTTTGTCTTCATATTCCTTTATAAATGACTCTTTTTGTAATGTTAATCCAATATCATCTAACCCATTGACTAAACAATGTTTTCTAAATGGCTCAACTTCAAATTTCTCTATTATTACTTCATTGGTATCACCGTTTTTAATTTGTTGATTAGGTAAATCAATGGTTAATTTATGACCTTGTTTAACGACAGGCACCAACTTGGTCTCAATTACTTCCTGAGGTAATCTTATTGGTAATAAGAAATTTTTGAATGAATTGTTGTAAAAGATATCCCCAAATGATGGAGCAATGATTGATTTTATACCAAAATCTTTCAACGCCCATGGAGCGTGCTCTCTACTTGAACCACAACCAAAATTGTCACCAGTGACTAATAAGATTTCTGCTTGTCTGTAAGGTTCTTGATTTAAAACGAAATCAGTTTCAATATCTTTACCATTTGAATCTTTGGTGAATCTAGACTCGTAAAATAAACCGTCCTTCAATCCAGTTCTTTTAATAGTCTTGAGGAATTGTTTTGGAATTATGGCATCGGTGTCAACGTTGGCTTTGTATAAAGGAGCAGTTATACCAGTTAAAACGGTGAAAGAATCAACACTACCAGCAGCATCGGATTCTAACTTAGTTTTCTTTGTCTCTGGTTCTTCGTCTTTTGGTATATCATCGAGTCTTTCTCTTTCAGTAGATGGAGAATCTTCAATAATTTCCTTCTCATGTTCATAAACCGCATCTTGTAACTCTTTGTCCTCTATTTTATCATGTTGAATAGCCAAATGTGGCTCGTCACTGGTGACGTAGTCAAACTCTCTTATATCAGTGAAATGACCTTTTATAGCTGCTGCTGCTGCCATGGCTGGTGACATCAAATGTGTTCTTGATTTGGCACCTTGACGTCCTTCAAAATTTCTGTTGGATGTAGACGCGCACCTTTCCTCGGGATCCAAGATATCAGGATTCATACCCAAACACATAGAACAACCAGCTTCTCTCCAATCAAAACCAGCTGCTTCAAAAATTTTGTCGAGTCCTTCTTTCTCAGCTTGGGTCTTGATTAAACCTGAGCCTGGAACAACGAGGACTTGCTTCACATTCGATGCTTTTTTATGACCTTTGGCTACCTTAGCGGCTTCTCTCAAATCTTCGATTCTTGAATTTGTGCATGATCCAATAAATGCTTTATCTATTTTGATTTCTTTCAATGGAGTATTTGGTTCCAAACCTTGATATTTCAATGCTCGTTCCATTCCTTGCTTTTTAATAGGGTCGTCTTTAATCTTAGAAGGATCTGGTACAGATGCAGTAATTGGTAAGGCGTCTTGTGGTGAATTACCCCAAGTTATAGTTGGAACAATGTCCTTTGCTAAAATTTTAATATCATAATCAAATTTCGCACCATCATCAGAATGTAAACTTTTCCAATATTTCAATGCTTTTTCCCATTCATCACCTTTTGGAGCCAAGGGTCTGTTTTTGATATAATTGAAAGTAGTTTCATCTGGTTTGATCATACCGGCTCTGGCACCTGCTTCAATGGCCATGTTACATATAGACATTCTTGCTTCCATTGATAAATCCTCAATCGCTTTACCTGCAAACTCAATGACACTACCAGTACCACCAGCAGTACCAATTACACCAATTACATGTAAAACCAAATCTTTCGACGTTATACCCGGACTCAATTCTCCATCAATTAAGATTCTCATGTTTTTAGATTTCGTTTGTATGATGGTTTGAGTAGCCAAAACATGTTCGACTTCAGAGGTACCGATACCAAATGCTAAAGAACCAAATGCACCATGAGTGGAAGTGTGAGAATCACCACAAACAACAGTTGTACCAGGTAATGTGAATCCTTGTTCTGGTCCAACAACATGGACAATACCTTGTCTTTCATCAGTCATACCGAAATATGTGACATCAAACTCTTTTACATTCTGCTCCAATGTTTTCACTTGTAATCTCGAATCATCTTGATCAATGAAGGAGTCGACATTTTTGAAATTGACTCTTGATATAGTGGGGATGTTATGGTCAACAGTGGCTAATGTACAATCTGTTCTTCTTACTTTTCTACCAGCATTTTTCAATCCTTCAAAAGCTTGGGGTGAGGTGACTTCGTGGACCAAGTGTCTATCAATGTATAATAAATAAGATCCAGATTCATCTTTATGAACTATATGGTCTTCAAAAACCTTGTCGTATAATGTTCTAGGAGCCATTCTTTAAAATTAGTAATACAAGTATATAATTGGTATTTGGATTGTCTTTATATATTTTTCGGTGAAGATTTGAAAATTTGTTAGTCACTGAAAAATAAAATGATCGCTTGCGTTTCCGGTGAAAAAATTCCGGTTCAGGTGCTCCGGATTTTTAGCCAATGAATCAAATGTGAAATGTAAGAAGTTGAAAAAGTGTATAAGACAAAACTTTTTTATATTGTGGAACCGAAAATTGTAAAGACTATACGAAAAAAATCAAAATGACCGTTGTTTGAGGGTTAGACGGTAGTTGTAGTTTCAACTGTCACGGTGGAAAAAGTAGCAAATGCAGATAAAGCAGCCTTGCCAGCTAAAGTATCATCACAACATTCTTTACCTACAATGACAATCAATTCAATTGGAGTACATGAGCAATTTATCTTTTCATCATAAATTTTGTATAATTCTTTATCATCGACTGGACATTGCCAAAATAAGGTATTATGATTCAATGCTAACAAATATTGACCTAGTTGGAGTTTGATGGAGAACCCAGAAGTGTAAATATCAGTTGGATTGCAATATTCTTCAAATTGGAACTCGTGACTGTATGCAATAACACCAGTCTTACCACATTCATCTTTGAGGACTGAGTCGCATAATGTGAAAAACTCATATTCATCTTTCTTACAGATCTTGCAAAACTTATCATCGTTACCACCAAATATACCAGCAGGAGTGATTGAACCTGTTGGAGCAGATAAACCTGGTGGAGGAGCGATAGCAGTTGGGGCAGCAAATCCAGATACAATCGGATTGACAACAACTCCCACATTGGTATTACAAGTGTCTTGACAGCCACCATAGCAGTCTTTGCATTCACATTTTGGATAAACTTGACATGGGTTGCATCCGTGTAAGGCTTGTCCACACTCATTTTCATAAACTAAATCATAAAATTCACTACCATCACATCCGTATTCCCTAACAGCCAAGACGAATTGCTTGTCGAAAGTATAGATCTCATCACAATCATCTCCACCAGTTCCAGTGGTGGCAATGGGCAAATTGACTTTACCAGCAGCTAAAATCGAACCACTAACCAATGAGGACAAGAATAAAGTAGCAACTAATGAGTATAGCATTTTTAAATAAAATTGACTGATGTTGATTAGAGAATAGAGGAAAACTCATAGTCTATTTATACTTTTCATGATCTTAGACGGTTTGGCGATATTAAACGATTGGACTGTTATTAGTACTAGTCATGAAGAGTTATAAATTGAAGTCCTAATTATTGCAATTATAATATTTGCAATAGTTGCAACAACTCAAACGTTTTTTCATATTGATGTTTCAGAATATGTACACTAATTTTCGTAATTTCGTTAAACGAAACTGACAAACGTTGGATATATCATACTCAAGCATCGGACGTCTCTTGATTTAGGAGAGTATTGTTTGTTTTGACTGATCATGCTCAGCTTCATTGAGCCCTTCTGCTATACATATCGATAGATCAAGTCATCATAAACATAGAATACAAATGTATTTCAATTGCTTTTGTTTCATAATGGAATTATTACTGGTTAGTTTAGCTTGATCGATTAATCACTGAAGTAAATCAATACCAGTTACAATTTAGTCGGTCAATTCTATTTTGGGCTTAGAAACTGTAAATTTGGAGATAACCATAACAAGATGATAACGGTTGTCAACACAATTTGACTGGAAAACAATTGAATGCATTTGTAATTTTAGAATCATTTACAAAGCAAGGATTATTTAAGAAGACGAGACGTTAATATCAATAGATCAATTAATTTGTATAGCATTTGATTCACAAAAGTAATGAACTAACATGATATCTGAATAGGGGTTACATAATGCTCAAATGTAAAGTATGTGAATCTATCATTTGTGATTTATCATTTTTCTTCTTGGTATAAGATAGCCAAGTATACACCTGAGCCTTGAAATCTATTTTTTTTAGCGTAAAATTGTATCTCTTGAATTTTCAAAGACTTGAAGTCAAAAAAAGGCAATTTGTCCGAGTGGTTAAGGAGAAAGACTTGAAATCTTTTGGGCTCTGCCCGCGCAGGTTCGAGTCCTGCAGTTGTCGTTATTTTTTTAGAGCTTGATTCTTCGTGATATATCTAGTTGATTAGTGCCAAATTTGTATCGAATTTCACCTAGTACAGATCTAAGTCGTTAGATCTACAATTTTTGCAGAATGATGCTTTCAACAGGAAAAAATTTTCGCACTAAATCTAATGATAAATAACACACTCATTTTAAAGTTGATCTCGGATGACATGTTTGTTTATTCCTTCCTATGACTTGTATGCAAGTCATTTTCTTGCAAACGGTTGATATTTTGACTCATTTGTTAGTGTTGGTGCGAAGACTTAATCGTTTGTAGTCAAAGGTCTCCTATTTCGATGATTCTTCCATACAGGTTGAATTGATTTTGCCTAAATCAGCAATCGCTGGCCACGCTTGTCAGTTTAAAGGTGTGCAATCTCGCATGAGCCTGAATTGAAGGTTCTTGAACACCATTGTGACTATAGTCACAAGGAAATGAAGGGGTTTAAACAAAAGTCAGTTCAAAGCTTGCAGTTGAGATGATTAAGGGTGACACCCTTCATACAAGCATTTTAAGGCTCGATTGATTTTTCTTGACTAAAAAAATTGATCGTTCATTAAAATCTGTTAACTCCATGGTCTTTGATTTAAGTAGTTGATTATATTGACTAGTACAGTTATAAGGTTTCAATTTTAGAACTGCTACCTTGAAGAGAAAGAATTCATTTGTACGAATTGAAAATAGTCAGACACATGTTGAGCAATTGTCATAATGGTCATCCCTCTTGTTCTTTGATCAATTACACTTTGCAAGAATGCAAATTTGTAACGATCCATTCATATACAACAGCTATAGAATTGTGGTGGATTTTCTATTGATAGTTTTGACTTCAGTTGATAAAAGAAGCGGCAGTTTTCTGTAGCTGATACAACGTATGGTCTCATTTAAAAATATTCGACAAAATTGTACTGAAGGAAGAATGGAAAGAAGCTCCCAAGAAGCATTCTGATGTCTCTCCGGTAAAGTTTGAATGTAGTTCATTGTATCATTTTTCCTAATTGAAGCTTGACACGTTTCACGCATACATGTAATTCGAATTAATATACATACATTGATTGTCTTTGAAATGAGAGTGGCTGAATTATTGATTTAATTGTTAGAATTTGAAAGTATGATACATTTATTTTGGATCGTAAATTCACAAAAAGGGCAACGTTGAATATGACTTATCTTTTTCATTGTTTTTCTGAATTCAAAACATAGCGGTTAGTGATGTTTCTTCACTTAGCAAAACCAACATTTCCACTTCAATGTAAATGGTATGGCTAGCTTCTCCTCAATTTGCACATTCTACTCGAGAATTGTTGGTTTAGAGAGAAGGGAGCCCATCCGATCGGGTCAGACATTTTCAGAGACCAGTGAGCTTGTTAGTTTCACAATAGCTAAAGAATGCATATAGGTATTTGTAAAATATATTGTCCATCAATATACCGTTCTTCATGATCGAGAAAAGATGATCCCTCGATTTTTCCAATTATTAGATGTCTGGGATTCTCAATGACAAAACATATAAAAGCCCTTCATAATTTCTTACAAAAGCCATAGATATACTGAGTACTTTCCGGCATTCTCTTGTCATATTTTGCTCATATCCTTGGTTTCTCTGACACAGTCCTTAAATTCCCCTATATCCTCGTCTCCAATTAAGTAATGGGGCTGATCTTGGTTCATAAAATTTATATGAATTTGAATTCTAAATTTTTTTGCATTAAATAATTTTTCCATTATGGCATTGTGATCTACTTTGTTCACTCACTCGCTGAGCCAATTGTTATATTCTGGTCACTATGTTTCGCTAAATGCGTGACATTAAGGGTGATTGAGCTCTGATGTACTAATAATATGATCTGTAGATCCGTGAACGATGGTCATTCTTTCTAAAAGTTCTTGTCTTTGAACATCTGTCATTGATAGAAAAATTCTCTTTCAAAATAAGCTCTAAAGCTGGCCTCTCTATCACGACTGTTATTTTTGTATAGTATTTATTTGTCGAAAGGAGGCAAATATCTCAAGTCGAACGATATCTGACTATAGTCCTTTCCGTATAAAATTTAGGTAGTTGTACGGCCATCGTGGTTTGTTGTGCTGGCTCAACCAAACCCAGTATTAGCCAATACTATATTTTCAATTTTATAACTCAACTGAAGTATAACATTTACACGGCGATGTGGAATACGATTTCTGACCAAAACATTTTTTTGAGCTATTTTTTTGCAGCCAATTTTATGGTGCACATGGGGTAACGACTTCACTTATCGCAAGCAGCAGTCATAATTACTTCAACTCAATTCAATAAAAGATAAGTACTAAGAAAGACGTGTAAGTACTGAAGCTCGCGATTTTCTGAAGATTCAAATAATTTGTATCTCAAGTTCATTTCGAAACACATGAAATTTTGCAAACTTATGAACATCTTCAAATTAGAATTCTGGAATATCTTCACTCACGAGACTTACAAGACTTGTATTTCACAACGAAGCTGCATATTATTTTGAAGCTTTGGTAAATTTTGGTAGAATTTTTAAGCTTAGGGCCTTTCATACATTCTCTATTTTTTTGCAAAAAATTAGATGTGTTAGCTTTTGCATTAAACTATCAAATCATACTTTGTGTATAGCTCAGTTATTTTTGATCCAACTTAAACAGCTTGAGATACTAAGTAGGATTTTTAAGAATTATTTGCTTCTGCTCGAAAGCTTGAGAAACTTGATTATTTTTAAATAAGCTACTTATTATCGTAAAATAGAATGATTATATAAGGCAATACGTGAGTAATGACCTTATTAGTTACATAGAGATGTAAAAAGAGGGTGGGGGTGGCTAGTATACATTGTATCCAGCCCTTTGGATGTTAGTTGTGGAATAAGTGATAACAATTAAGTTAATTAGTTGATTAACCCCTTAACATATCTTATTCAAAAGGGCGTGCATCATAGCAGACATAAAACAACTAACAGATACATCGGGATAGGATTCCGTTTATCTCCGATTAGTTTATTAAACGTGAGAGCTACGTCAAGTCCGTAGAATTAAAAAAATGGCAACTTGTCCGAGTGGTTAAGGAGAAAGATTAGAAATCTTTTGGGCTTTGCCCGCGCAGGTTCGAATCCTGCAGTTGTCGATATAATTTTTTTTTATTTTTCTCATGAGTAGCTACAATTAGTTTTTAAAGTCTGAGACAGAATTACTAGGACTTGTCATACTTACAAGTAGAATTAAACTGTCTATTGGCTATCTATTTTTTTTGAAGTTTCCTTCATCATGGTCATCCTTAAATTTTCTCTTCTTATCGTTATCCTCATCGTCATTGTCACTCAAGTCCAATTCTTCACCTTCTGATGAATCATGTTCATCATCCTCATCATCATCATTTGACAATGCCAATACATAGTACTTCAAGGCATTTAAATACAAATCATCGACTAATAAATTAGTCAATTCTTCACCGTTTCGAAATTCTTTGCCTGGTTTTTCTCCAGTCCATTGAAACCAAGCGAAAAATGATTTCATACCTTGTCTGTAATTCTTCTTATCTTGTTTTGACATCTCTTTACCTTGTGTTCGTTGTTTGATTTGCATAGGATTGATGTTTTCCAATTCCTCAGGCCATTTCAAATCAACTGGATCAGATGTAAGTATTTCTTCTCCTTCTTCATTCAATTTATACTGGAATTTCTTTACAATTTCTTGATCTTCAATTAACCCGTTACTATTTGCGAAAGTTATTCTGATGTGAAAATCTCTGAAATTTTCAGCGTTCTTATCTAGATTTGGATAATTTATGTAGATGTCACTTATGCATTCCAAATATTTCAAATCTTCAGGTGCTATGTACTCTGAGAAATCATCGTTTTCTGCAAAGATAATATACCAAAATTTAGGAATTGACTTAATGATGGAGCTTCTTTTGGAGTACATTGGTTGTGTTTTTTTGAGTCTATAAATTTCCACGTCTTTTTCTATGAAAGACATGTCTTTTTCCCATTTTGATAACTCATCGAGTGATTGTTGTAAAGACATATCTCTCGCGTGGTTGATTTTTTTTTTCAAGCAATGTTAAAGGAGAATGAAACGATTTCAAAAACATTACTTACAATAGATAAATTTAAAGGAAGCGTGTCGAGCTTTAAAAATTCAATTGTTGAAGGTGACTACACTCCAAATGTTGAATACTTTCTACGTACTTTGGTATGGAAAATTTGTTTGATCACTGAAAGTTTGAAAATATCAGCTTGGGATTCAAAGTTGAAAGACTCTAGAATCGTATTCCATCAATTATTGAGTAGAGATGATTTGAAACTTCCATGGTATAAATTGGATTCCGATCATACATACTACCAAAATGAGACATTGAGCAGAAAGTCTAGCATAACCAGAAAACAACCACTAAAGAAAAGACTACCACGAATCAATAACGTTGATGATCCACTAAGCTACACCAATACAAATGATGATTTAGAATTACTACAGGCTATAATATTAGATATTGAAAGGTTGTTTCCCGGGGAAGAGTTTTACAAGTCAATCAATCGCAAACGACAATTAATTGAAATTTTATACATTTGGTGCAAATGTAACAAGATTGAATATAAACAAGGAATTCATGAAATATTGGGTCTTATATATATGAATTTGTATAAGGAGTCAATTGAGATATCACAAACCAACACGTTCTCTTCTGATGATTTGAATATACTATCATTATTCAACTTGACTTATTTGTGTCATGATGTGTTTACAATATTCAATAAATTCATACTATCAAGTGGAGTGATGAGAAACTTTTATCAAACAGAAGACAACTTAATGGGTAGTATTGAGAAATTTAACATGTATCTAATGAAGGTCGACCAGTTTATATATTACAATTTATCCACAAAGTTGAAGTTGGAGAGTCAATTGTGGATCATCAGATATTTCAGACTAATTCTACTCAGAGAGCTAGGCAATGATCTCGAGACTATAAATTTGTTCTGGGATAAGTTGATATCCACTCAAGAATCAAATCATAATCTAAGTGGCATACCCGATATACTCAACTTTGTGATCATACATCTACTTATCCAAATAAAAACCGACTTGTTATCAAGTGACTTCAGTGAGTGTCTTTCACTATTGCTACACTATCCCATAAAATTTAAACTGATCGAACGAAATAATTTTGTGAGAAATTTGTATAAAGATTCGCTCAAATTGTATGACAAACGAAATGATGATTTGAAATTGTATGAGTATGGGATTAGACTTAATCAGAAATACAATCCTAGTTTAAAAATATCAATGAGTTATACTCCAAGAAATAGTTCGGATTCATTAGGCAGTACTCCACCACCACAACAAACTACATCAACGCCTACAGCACAATCAACACCCTCATTAAACGCAAGCGATAAGCTGAGGTTTGAAAAGACTAGGCTAGAAATGAGATTGAAAAAAAAAGCTCAACTGATGATAAAACCGTAATTGATATCTCGTATTTAGATCTGTATAGAAAAAAGACAAAAAATCAAAACCGAATACACAAATTTCAATATGGGTAAAAGAAAATCATCATCTAGAAAACCAGCAAAAAAGATCAAACAAACTTTAGATACTACGTTCACATGTCTATTTTGTAATCACGAGAAGTCAGTGATATGCTCGTTGGATAAGAAAAACTTCCTAGGGGAATTGCATTGCAAAGTTTGCGGTCAAAGTTTCCAATCGTCAATAAATGCATTATCACAGCCAGTAGATGTATATAGTGATTGGATTGATGCATGTGAAGACCTAGCAGAAGAAGCAGGTGACGGAAATGATGATGACGAAGAAGGCAGGGAGGAGTATTCAGATGAAGAAAGACAAAGAGATATAGATTCGGACGATGAATAAAAAGTTAATGTATAATAGTCTATTTGCTCAAGTTTCCTAAATTTTGTAGAACCTGGTCATAAAAGTCATTTAAATCATGAGTGTTGCTGGTGGGTAATGTTTTTGGCTTTGGGTGTTCGCTCACCTCTGAGGAGAAGTTATGAAGTTTTGATTTGATTTCTTCAAGATTTAAGAAATCATGATCTTGATGTGATAATTGATGTTTGGTGTTTTGAAACACCAGTTCTAAAGAAACACCTTTGTCTTTAAGCTTGTTGAGGTACTCAATCACTTTGTCTAAATCGGACAATTCGATACTCATTAATTTTTCTCTCAATTCTTCACCTGAAAAGGTATCGTCATCAGGTCTATTTGGACTATAGAAATCTTTCAACTTGGATAATTTGAGAACCGATCCTTCTTGCTTGTCTAGATTATTCAAACTTGTACGTGATTCAGACCTAGACATTGCCAATGGCGAATGACTAATTGGAACTTGTGGTTGATTGAAGTCAATATTGTCTTCTGTGGATGGCTGGCTAAACTCGTTTGCATCTTTCGAATCATTCTCTCCAACTTTAATTAAATACATGTTGGCCATTGATGAGTCATTCTCATCGACCAAGCTCGGGTCTATCAATTGTAGACCTTTCTCGATACTTGAATCGATGAATATAAACCTAATTAATGTCTCCTTACCATCTAAATCCAATTCGTTTTTCAATTGCAATTTGAGTAATTCGTCAATTATCTGTTTTAGGTCATGTCTAATTGATTGAGCTTTTGAAATGAATTTGGTGACTTTTTGTGATAATAGATCCAACTTTTTCTGTGACTTTAATTGTAAGATTTCATTCAATTGCTCGGTTAATGATTCCTCCGAGTCTATGGAAGGTATTGACACATCTGGTTTTTTGGAAGCATATAACAATCTTTCCATATTTCTCATGGTGTACAAACCAAGCCTTTCTTTGAATAAATCTGGGAATTCTTCATTGTCACAATCCAAATTGATCAAAGTTTTGGAATTTTTCACCGCATTGACCAAAGCACTGGCACAGGTGTAATCTATTTTACTTCCAATAATCGAGAAATATCCCAAATTTTTACAGACTGGTAGTATTTTTGCAATTTCCAAGATTGATGATACACTGAAGTTTTCATTTTCAAAATGCAACCTAATCAATTTTGGAAAGAATGGTAATTTTGTAGTGAAGTATTGAATTATGGAAGCCTCAGACCCACTTTGAGTCCCGAACAATCTAGGATTATTTGAAAGGTCAAGATATTTTAAATTTGGCAAGCGCAATAACACACTTTCAAACACTTGTTTGAACAAGTCACTAAACGTAGAATTAGTCGAATTTAAACTGAGGAATGAGATTGTTGAGTTACTTATAATTTGATCATAATCTGGTCTTTTTGAAAAATCCAAAAATATTTTCAACATATGTAAGCTCGAGAAGTCGTTATAGCCTAAATCCAAACCTCTTGCAAAATCTCTAAATAGCCAGTTGTCAACAACAATTTTTATGTGTTTTGGAGATAGCTGGTTGAATGCGAGTCCCAATCTTGTTGTTCTCTTCAGTACTGCCAATTTGATCAAATTACCAAATGTCTCAATATCCGTTATGCAACAACCGGTCAAGATCAACTCATCAATACCACCTCTAGCTACCAAAGTAGCAACGAACAATGACCAATCAACGTCTGATCTATTATCTTTATTGCAGACCATTCTTACCATAGGTTGATTGTGTTTATTTCCTTCATCTGCTTTCTTTTTCTTCTTCTTCAAAACATTGACTGATAATGAAGGACATTGGGTTATATCTATTTTATTCAAGACTGTGTTCCTCGACAAGAACCAGCATAATAAGGACCAGCCTTCTTCGTTTATAGGAGTATTTCTCAAACTTAATTTCTCCAATTGTTTCTTTGCACTCATTGAGGATAATAAGATCTTGAATTGTTCAACTGATAAACTGACTCCATCCAAAGAAACACAGATTACAGGTGCAATTCTCAAGAAGTCGGCAAATGTCTGAATTTCAATCAACGTGGGTGTTGGGTTTCTCAACTGAAGAACTGGCAATGGTGCAAGAGATCCCTTAGGTATTTGTTTCAATATTGCAGGAATGGGTAAGATTTCTCTCAAATGACAGCAACGAGAGTACATAGTATCCAAAGCCATCTTTTTAACGGGAACGGTGTAATCAACAGGTCTATGGTGTACCATTGGCTTGTCTATAGATACATTCTTAGCGCGTTGACTAATCTCAGGCTCGCCTTCTTGTAAAGAGGAAGTTTCTACTTCTGGAGCTTCTGTTGGGTGATCTTCCTCGTTCTTTTTGATAAATCCCAAAGCACCAGTTCCACCAACAACGATTCCTCCACCCATTCCCATTTGCGATTTTTCGATTGCTGCTCTATCTTCATCAGTTAATGGGTTTATCTTTAAAGAGCCGTTTGGTAATATTTCAACATTACCTTTTCTAGGGGATCTAGATGGAATTTGTTGAGGAGGATCCAATAAAAAAGTCGACGAGTGGAAAGCAACTCGTTTTAGCGGCTTAAGTCCTTTGAAACTTGGGTTTATGTCCAATCCATTAATTGATTGACTGACTGAGTTTATTGATGGCGAAGGGGAAACCACTCTCATCAATGGAGAAGAGTTTTGTGAGGTCATCATGTCAGCAGGTTTTGATATACTTGTTTTTCTTTTTAAAAAACTCGATATTCGAGACGAAGATGGATCGTTCAGTTGATGTGAATCATTATTTCCATTCACTAATGCACTTGGCATAGAATCTTCCGATGCAATTGATGACTTTCTAGAAGCCGTTGAGCATTTCCTATCCTTTTGCTGATAGAACCTTATATATTCTTCCAATCTTGGATCTGTTGAGTTATTTGTATACGTAGGGGAGGACATCGTACGATGTAAATGATGCGCATCTAATCTTGGTTCTAGCTTCTGGGGTGGGTTATTATTATTCTTCTTCATGTCATAATCCTGCTTAAACAAACCTTGCAGTATTGGTTTTGTACTAGAGTCGAATTCTTTGTGAAGTTTGTTTTTGATCTTGGAAAAGAAGCCACCGCCAGATGTACTCGCTCTACGAGTCGGACTTTTTTGATCGGGAACTTGATTTGAGTTTATATTCTCCTCTTGTATTGGAGCAATAGATGGCTTTGTTTTGGCTGTATAATTGTCATTTGAGTTTGATATTGTGGTGCTTAAATTAGTGGAGACAGTCGAATGGATTGGGGAGTGAGGAGCAGAGGGTTCCATTGATTTAGTTTCATCTGTGATATCTAGTGGAGAAGGTGTAATATTCTTAGGAACACTTGGATCCATGTTTGAGTCTCTCATAAACCAATCTACATCGCAATCTTTGACTCCCTTTGTATATAAATTAGTTTCTTCCTCTAAAATATCTCGCATCTTATCCATAGGGAGTGGTTGTTCTTGTGGCTGGTTTTGATCGATTTCGCCATCTAATGATGTCGACCTATGAGCCCTAGTAGAGGAATCAAAGGCATTTGTATTGCCTACCCTCTCTGTGGACATATCATTTGGGATCGAATCCGTCATACTTTAATAAATTAAATTATTAAATATGCAGTTTGCAATTGGAAAAGCCGTAAAGTGTAAAAGTATTATAACAACACAGATTTTGTTAAGATAGATTTATGCGAAAAATAATGTTTTATGGATCGAAGATTGGCTAATAAGCAATATGGTTGATTTGGTTTTTTGATTTAATCGATTTTTATTATAGTGGAATGATTTTTGTGTCAGAAAACAAATTGTCATTGACTAAATTGAATGCCTGAAATGGCCAATGCAGTCACGTGATTTAAGCAAGATAGTATCCAAACCAGACACACTTATTAAACATAGATAGCTAATCTACAAGATACCACTTTGATTTGTTAGTTTGAAGTTCATGTTATTTAATTGAGTAAGTGACTTCACATTCTAGATAATAGCCGCACAAACTACTTTGTTTGAAAATTTAAAATCGGATGATTTGATAAATGATGATAAATGTGATATAAATTAAACATGAATAGTAAAAGCTCATAAAAGATAGCATAGCTTTAATAAAAAGATCAAGAGCTACAATATTCGATCAGGTAAGAATGAATTAACAGATCTGAGTTATTTACAAATGCTTCCCAAATGATCATTCAGGTTGTAACACATAAACTTAATTGCTTTTTAATAATTATTAAAGTTATTTATCTACACGTAAACGATTGATGAACATTCCAACATGAAACATTCGTAAAGAAAATTTTGTGCTCAACCAACCAATAAATCGAGATCTCAAATTAGGAGACCTAAATCTAAAAGTTAAATGCACGACACAAAATGCAAGACCTACTAAACAATCTCATACAAATAACCCCACCAGCTCCAATATATAAGATTTTAATTAAACTATTACGATGTGAAGATCTACGTTTTCCAAATTTAGCCGACTATCCAACAAAATGGTATAAAGTATAAATTATATCATATATTCACATTATTTTATTCAAGTCCCATTTATCATGACCTCTACTACAACTACGACCAATAACACTAACATCGGTAAGAGAAAATCTCAAAAAGTCACATTCAACATCTCTCAGAACTTTAAATTGACGAAAATACTCGGTGAAGGTGCTTATGGTATAGTCGCATTAGCCACTCATTTGCCTAGTAAGACTAAAGTAGCCATTAAGAAAATAGAACCGTTTGAAAGACCTTTATTCTGCTTGCGAACATTGCGAGAGATCAAATTATTGAACAAATTCAATAATCACGAGAATATAATCAAACTCTTTGATGTTCAGAAACCATTAAATTTTGAGAATTTTAATGAGGTTTATTTGATTCAAGAGTATATGCCTTCAGATTTACACAACATAATTCGTACTCAAGTGTTAACCGACCAACATATACAATATTTCATTTATCAGATCTTGAAAGGGTTGAAGTTGATCCACTCGGCAAAAGTAATTCATCGAGACTTGAAACCTTCAAATATTTTAGTCAATGAACAATGCGATTTGAAAATATGCGACTTTGGTTTGGCAAGGTTGGATTATTCATACTATAACAAAAACTCCAAGATCTCGTTATTGACGGAATATGTAGCGACTAGATGGTACCGAGCACCAGAGATTATGTTGAGTGCATCAAACTATTCAACTTCGATAGATATGTGGTCAGTCGGATGCATTTTAGCCGAATTGTTGACATACAAACCTTTGTTCCCCGGAATTGATTATATAAATCAATTAAATTTGATATTTGACAAGTTGGGTACTCCAAATGACGACGAGATTCATTTGATGAAGTCAACTAGAGCTAGAAACTTTATCAAATCATTACCTCAGAGATTGAAAATTGATTGGAGCGAATTTATCAATAACCATCCATATAGAAGAATCAAGCATAGAGGCAGGGACTGTCTGGCAAATCCTTTAGCGATTGACTTATTGGAGAAATTATTAATATTTGATCCAGTAAAGAGAATCAATGTCAAACAGGCTTTGGAACATCCATATTTATCAGTATATCATGATCCTTTAGACGAGCCGATCACATCATCTATCCCAATTGAGGAATTTCAATTTGACGTGGACAAGAAAGATTTGGACTTGCTAGAGTTAAAAACTCAAATATTCGACTTGATCATGTCTAAGAAATAAACTCGTATATTTTTATCTTTTCTCAATTGCAAAATAATGTAGGAATATATAACCTAATATTAAAAAAATCATGGACAACCCGCCCAAGAACGATACGTCTTTCCAGAACGCACCCACTTTGAAACCAAAAGTACTCAATATGACAGCACCTGGTACTTCAATTGATAATCCGTACTTTTTTTCCTTCAATATTAAATCCTTGACTTCGTTGATTGACAATGCTTCGTAGGCATAATGGAAAAGGGAGATCCATTCTAGCCACTTTATTTGTATGTTCAAATCTTCACTATTAATAAACAATCCAGCAAATAACAATGATAACAACAATAATAAAACACCAATCATGGTGGATGTTCCCGGTTCTTTTATCAAGATACCAACAATTAACATCTCAATCGATACAGCTATGTTAAATAATACCAATACCAAGATAGTTTTTATAAATGCGTTATGTTCCATAGTCAAACCAACCAAAGGATATGCAATACTGATGAGTATAATTGGTGGCAATACCCTCAACGGAAGTATATCACAGAACAACTTGCTTAGATAGTAGCTCATTGGATGATAATAATTATTTGCACGTTCTCTAATGAATATTATTCTCTCAGTTGCAAATGAATGTAATCCTGTTAAAGAACTGAAACCAAAAAATGCCAATAGAAAGAAAAACAATCCTAATCTATTTTGAAAACCACTAATATCATAAGAAACATTGTAGTATAAGTATCCGCAGAATAATCCAACAAATAAAGATAACACATAATGAGCTAGTAATAATCTTGGATTTCTGTATAAATTTTTGAATGTTCTCGTTGATAAAATCACGAATTGGTTTATGAACGTTGCCTTTTTTATGTCATGTAATTTTGAGTCAAAAGTATTTGGATTCTGTTTCACTTCATTGATTTCTTGTTTTAATTCAAATGCCAATGGAGACTCATTATACAAGTTTGGTAATTTATTTCTCAATCTCAAAATTGTTTCCTCTTCACCTGTTTGTTTTGATCTTTTCCTACCTAAAATGTCAGTGTTGTACTCATCGCGATGGACGGCAAAATGTTCCCACTCTCTAGTGACGTCTACTTGACTTGCTCTAGGATTCAAGAAATCATCATGGACATTTGCCTCGTGCAAATCAGTCGAGGAAGCCGCAACAACCTCATTGTCAGTATTTGAAACCTTGACAATTTTATTGTGATCAACAGTGATATCTATCAAGTAGTCAGCTATGTTGTAACCTAATGGACATTTGTAGCCGTTTTTGGTAAAGAAATCATTGGCCTTTATCATATCACCAGAATAAATCAAATCCCCATCACTTAATAAAATTAGTTTGTCAAATAAAGAAACTATATTACTTCTTGGTTGGTGGATAGTAAACACAATTGTCCTTTCATAATCTCTGGACAATTTAACCAAACTTTCAATCACATTCCTAGCATTATACGAGTCTAATCCTGATGTGGGCTCGTCTAAAAATAGTATTGAAGGAGAAGTAACCAATTCACAAGCAATTGAGACCCTTTTCTTCTCTCCACCAGATATTCCTCTCTTAAAATTGGATCCAATTACTCTATCCTTTATGTGTAAGATTCTCAATTCATTCAATACCTCAATTACTCTAGCCTGTTTTTGAACAAGACTCATATCTCGAGGTAATCTCAATAATGCACTATTCAAGACAGTTTCATAAACAGTGAGGGTTGGAATCAAATGATCTTCTTGATCCACATATCCAACTATCGATTTGTAGAACTTCAAATCTATCAAGTTTCCGTTGACATAGATGTTTCCCGATTTTGACCCATCTTTATTTTTCGCCGCCAATATGTCTAGTAAAGTTGTTTTTCCAGCACCTGAACCACCCATGATAGCCAAACATTCTCTTGGTTTGACTAATCCAAATACATCTCTCAATACTGAGTGCTGATCTTTTTCCTTGCCAACTTTGTAACCTATACCCTCAAATGATAATGTAGTTGGCTCAAAATTTTGATTCATTACATCCCTATCTGTTTCAAAATTGTCAAATTCAGCTGCCTTTTTGAATAAACCAGTGTCAATCAAATACCTCAATAATGACACAACCAGAAGAATGCAGATTAGTAACACCCCAATGATTGAAAAAATGTTTCCTAAAGTTAATGTAGGATGATCTGGGGTTGTATAGCCAGGTATTTCACTCTTGTGTAAACACTCACCTGATCTACAATGCAAAGTAATATAAGGATCTCCAAACACACTTTGTATCAAATCGTTCATACTTGGTTCTGAAAATCTACAATTACTTTTTGCCAAGTCACAAGTGAAATCTCCAGGACCTTTGATAGTCTCAGTCAAGAACTCACTTATATCAATCGAGCCAGCTTTCCCACATAACATTCTATCGGGTAAACACTTACAACCAACTGTCTCACAATTGTAATGAGTGGTGTTTCTTTCCAAGTCATATTGTAATTCACAACTATTCAAGTCACAATAGAAACTCTCTTTTTGATCAATCCAGAATTGAAAATTACAATTTTTCGACGTTTTGTTACATGAGAATGTTGCTTGAGGGATCTTTCCATCCAAGATTTTCAATATTTTCGGATTGGTGACATCACACATTTGATGAAACTTGTTGACTAAAATTCCATCTTTATAACAAGTCCCTTTGACACCATCAGGCATAAACTTATCACAAACATCATCAGTCTCACATAAATTGCAATTTATGCCCGACCAGCCTGATTTACAATCGCACGTCTTATTCTTCTTTCGAATTGGACGTTTTGAATTGCCATCAGATAAAGATCCACATAATGGTTCAGAACAGTCCATGCCCCCATAGCCATCTTGGCACTCACACATTCCAGTAAAGGTGTTACATTGTGAAAATTGCGTGCATTCGAAATTTGGTAAGTTGCAATTAAAACATGGAGGACAATCCTCTGATAATTGTTGAATATTTGAATTGAGTTGATATTGATCAGTGAGTCCTTTCTTGACTTTAGTTAATGAGTTCTTCAAATCACTTTCATCATCAATTCGTATTGAGATTGTGAATGGTATGAGTAGTAGAAGTAGAATCACGTTGAACTGCATGGCACGAACTCGGTGATCTTTAATCTGTTGCTAAAAAACTCGAGATAAAGAAAAAAAAAACCACATAAACATGTCAGGTATAAAAAAGAATAAGAAAACATATAATCAACAAACATTCAGAAGGTTGTTGAGCTCAAAACTTAGAGAATCTCAAGTCAAACTCCGAAAGGATAATTGTGATTTATTGATATATCTAATTTACACAAACTATATAAAAGAACTTTTGGAAGATAGTCATCAAGAAGGATATGGTCAGATCACCAGAGAATCATTGGATCAAGCAAACGAGAGATTGATACGGAAATACAGAGGATGAAATATATATTTACATGTCTAAAATACAGTGTTTGGGTTTTGTAAGGTTTCCACCATTGCAATTGCAGCTTTTGGGTCTCTTTTATTATAAACAAACAATCCTTGCAATTGAGCAGTGCTGATATTTTTCAAGTTCAATTTTCTAAACTTGTGAAGAAATTCATCACATAATTCATGTTCATTCTCATAGAATCTAAGGAACATTTTCTTTACTTGATACTCGGTTGCGTTATCGATCATCACTTTGTAATCGACTCTACCGGGTCTCAACAAAGCAGGATCTAATTTTTCAGGATGATTTGTCGTCATGAAGGTGATGCATTCCTCAGCACTGGCTACTCCATCCAATGCATTCAATAAACCCGAGAATGTCACTCCATTAGTATACCCCTGGTCATTGATTTGCTCACGCTTATTAAATGCAGCATCCACATCCTCCAACAATAAGATCGATCTATTCGGTATATGGTTCATTAAATGATTCAACCTGTCATCAGTCAAATTATTCTCCGATATATTCAAAATACAAATATTATAATCCAATTCTCCCGCTAGTGCTTGGATAAATGAAGTTTTCCCAGACCCGGGTGGTCCATATAACAAATATCCTCTTCTATAAGGTATACCTCTTTTATGATACCAGTCTCCACTGGTCAAAAAATCATTAACGTCGTTCAATATATTCTCCGCCACTCCATTGTCGAGAATGACGGAACCAAGTAATCTTTTAGACCTTGGTTGTCCAAATGGTCTCCATTCTGGGCCCCATGAGGTGAAAATCACAGTTTTGCCTTCTCTCAATTTTAACGCCATGTTTTTCGCTTCTAGTAATAATTCATTGAATAGATTTCGATCTCGATATAATGTAGTCAAAGTCACTGTTTCAAATGGAGTTCCATTAGTCATGTCCAATAGTTTCCCACTCCTTTCACGATTCACCAACATGAATGCGCCTTTATATTTGATCAAGTGTTTTCCAGGACCAGGCACTAAAGAGAACTTAGTGGAGATCGACCCATTGTCATGGGTGATCACATTGGTCTCGACTGATAAATGTCGCGAAGTTCGATGCTTGTACTTGGACATCCACTCGAGAAACCACAAATACAGTTTATCCTTGGAGGGGATTTCGAGATCGACCAACATTTGTCTATAGATGAAACCGGAACTTTTGACGATCCCCGATCTAGCAAGAGCCAAACCAGTGCCTAGAAGCATGAGTCCACCCCCCGCGGCAAAATAAGGATTATTTAATATTACCTCATTGAATCCACTAGACACAATTCCTTTGAAAGTTCCATCTGAGTCTGATCTTATTTTTTCAAAATCAATCTTTGGTTGTGACATGAAGCAAAACGGAAAAAAAAAAAAAAATATAAAAGCTAGTGAGATTCACCCAATCAGTCATGAACGAAGAAGAGTCCAAATCGGATAAAAACCCATTCAGAAAAGCAGAATATTTTAAAAGTCAAATAGACAGTTTGGAGTTAATGGAGTTTCCTTTCAAGACATTGAATAGGATATTGGATGATTTGAGATGGACGATACCGATTAAAGAAAAGTATAATTATAGCTTGTTAAACAATAAACCTATTGATTATTCCAATTATTTGCTGAATCACAATTATGAAATAGATACATTGATACTCAATAATCAATTGAATTATTGCCGATCAGTTGAAAAATTTGAAAAGGAGGAATCGAAACAAATTGTTTATATACTACGTGGATTAATAATTGACAAACACATTAATCATTTTAGAATCATTGTTGCTGAGAATCATACCAATCCGTTTATTACAAATTTGATAGACAAGAACCAATATCATATAGTACCTAGGGATAAAATCTCTCCCAATGATTTGAATGCATTATTGATCCATGATGAGGGTATTGTTATAGATGATGCATATTATAAAAGTTTGAATTCGCCAACTAATCAAACTTTAAGAGTGACTGTATTCGGTCAAGAATTTTCTACTCAAGAGCTTCACAATTTGATTGATGAAGATGCTATACGAAAAAGATATCTATCTGGAATAGAAAGACACACAACTTTGTCACCTGAAACGATACCAAAACCTTCCGATTGTATTACATCTTTGATTAAAGTTCTCAAAGGTCCTGTTTTGCTACAACCCGACGAGCCAGGAAAGACAATCAATCTACACAATATGATAATGGATACCCAACTAGATTTCCAATTGTTGATTGATAAATTAGGATTCACATTGAGGGAAGAAGAACTCTGTCCTCCAAACTTGGTTGAAAACCTAGGTTTGAAGGAATCATACATTAGAAAAGTACTTGAATTGATCTATTTTGGAACAACTATACCAAAAAGCGAATATTCAACCATGTATACATTCTCAGAAAACATGTCACAAGTATTTAGCACCATTGCAGAGTACGACAAAAACCAAAGTATTACTAATTATTTAAATGTGACGAAATATCCTGCATTTATAAATTTGAGTTGTTGTACTTATTTTCCCGATGACTTAATTATCAAGTGTTTTGAAAATACCGTCAAATCAGACTCAATAAATGTCATATTTTACGTTGATTCTTTGAGACTTATTCGAAATTACAAAAATCAAGCTTACAAAATCGATAGTTACCTTCGTAATCACCCCGAGTTGATAGGATATGAGGAATATTGTCAAGCTATAAAAGCTTTGGGACTATCAGTGGAGAATGTGAATGAAATAGACGACGAAGTGATTATTGCCATGTATAGGAACCAATTTAAACAAGACCCAAGAAATTATCAGTACTATAATAACCAATTGAGAAAGATATCAAAAGTGAGAATGTCTGATTTCTTGACGAATTTCATCGAGACAGAATTAAAGCCTATTAATCTTGCTTTGAATGAAATTGGAATTGAAGAAATCACTGAAGACGACGTGGTGATAACTGCTTATGAATTTAAATTAGACGACATCTTACAAGCAAATGGATTCAATCCTAACTCCAATGAAATTGTTTCCTTAAACAAATCATTGCTATCCGTAGGTGTGTTTCGAAGAAGCTATCTATTATTAGACTATCTTGAAGTAAAATTGCCAGAATATTATAAACTACCACAATTCAATGAAATCACCACGTCAAAAGCCTACGAACTTTTAGACTCGTCACCTGATACATCCATATTTGAAATTATTCAGAGTTTTCAAAACAAATATATGATACAAGACGACGTTCGAGTATTGAGATATGCTATGAAGTTAATTGGCGAAGACAAAAAAAGTGAAATCATAGTAAGTTTTTTAAAAAGTGGAAAGATTGATTCTTCTCTTTTACCTAGTGAAAATTGGCCAACTGGTTTGGATAATATAGGTAACACCTGTTATTTGAATAGTTTATTGCAGTACTATTTCTGCATCAAACCATTGAGAGAATTGGTTTTGAACTTCCAGCCAAATAAACAAAATGAAATTACGGATAGGAAGATCGGTGGTAGAAAAGTTGATATTCAGGAATTGCAAAGATCTTATCAGTTTATTTATCAATTAAAAAAATTATTTGAAGAAATGATTCAAAGTGATAAAAGGTGCGTTCAACCAAGTAAAGAATTGGCGTATCTATCATTCCTCCCACTATCGCAACCAGTTGAGTTTAAAAAACAGTCTGAAAAAGAAGTGATTGTGATTGATGACGAAGATGTAATGGTTGAGGAGAAAGAAATTGCGGTCGACGATAATGAAGAAACGAAAAATGTACACAACGAGGACATTGTCGAAGTTAAGGAAGACGTTGACATCATAGAAGATGAAAACAATACCAAAGACGAGGATAAATTAGGTGACGAGGTCATTCCTGTTTTATCAATCAGTCCCGACCAAATGGAAAGCACAATTGAAGTTGGTAGACAACAAGATGTAACCGAGTGTATTGAAAATGTCACTTACCAGATTGAGACGGCTTTGCCTCCTCAAAGCATAGATAAAGATGGTGAACAAATCGATTTGATCAAACAGTTATTCTACGGCAAAATCAAACAGACGATAAAAATCAATTCAGAGGAACGTATTTCAATTGAGCGATTTTTCAGCTTGATCATCAACATCAGCGAGCATCCCAAGTCAATTTACGATGCCTTGGACTATTATTTTAATGAAGACTCTGTCACTTTAGATGAAGGGACGGCACAAAAAACGATGACCATTCTTGAAACACCGCAGATTTTACAATTCCACGTTCAAAGAGTAATGTTTGATCGTGAGAAATTAATGGCATATAAATCAATTGAACCAATTCCATTCAGTGAAAAGATCTATCTTGATAGATATCTAGATACAACCGATGAAGAGATTTTGAGCAAGAGAAAACAAGCATTCAAATGGAAACAAGAAATGAGTCAATTGAATGAACAAAGAGACGAAATTACAAAAATAGACCCTGACACGAAGATATCCATCATAGATAATTTGAAAATAACTATGAAATACCTACAAGATAGAATAGTGAGTGATGAAAAATTATCGATTGAACTAGACACAATACAGACCATTCAACAAGAGATTGACAATTTGACACAAGGTTTAAAAGACATTGATGCAAAATTACAGAACCTACAAGACTCGATCAATGTTCAATTTCAAAACTATACTAAAGTCTGTTATTCAATATTTGCAATATTCATTCATCGGGGTGAGGCAAGTTATGGTCATTATTGGGTATACATCAAAGATCCCCATTATAAAAACACCTTTAGAAAATATAACGATGAATTGGTCACCGAAGTTGCTGATACTGAAGTATTCAATTTCTTGGAAACCAACACAGCCACTCCTTATTACATAGTATATGTAAAAGAAGAGTTAGAATCAAACTATATAGAACCTTTGAAAAGGGAAATTAGATAAAAAATAAAAAATGCATTTTAATTCACAATCGCGCAAAATAGAGACCATTTAAAAAGGGGAAAAATTAGTTTTACAAATTTCTTAAATTCGTCTATTTTTTTATATCATTGGTGTTTAAAGGCGGTAATAAATTCAACTTGCTTTGTTTTATGGACTGGTCTATTTCGAAAACGCTAGGTAAGGTCTTATTATTACTGTATTCGGCGAAAGAGTAGCGTTGTGGAAAACAGGAGTTGAGTTGTTCCTTCATTGGAGTAGGTAATGAATTAGTTCTGAATTGATGTTTGTGATAATTGCTACTCAATGGAGACGATCTTGAAGAAGGATGCTTATTCAGAGTGTCTGTGGACTCATCACAATGGTTATTTAAGCGACGATAGATATTATTTTTCAATTGATTGAGATCGGGAGATAAGTTTTTAGCGTTACTTTTATCAATTAATTGATCTACTAGGTCAATTAATGATAAAGTGTCCATGACTTGAGATTTGAGATCTTGACTTAATAGTTCGTATCTATGATGCAAATGTGACATGTCATTTTTAAGATGAAACAACTGATCATGTAAGTCGATATTTGAATCTGGAGAAGGGCGGAACTCAAACAATTGATGCTGTGGAATAGGTTGTGGAGGTGGAGGTGGTGGGTGTGAAGGATGTTGAGATTGTTGTTGTATTATATGATGTTGTGGCGGTTGAATATTTGGTGGAGTGACTATTGGTAATGGTATTGAAATAGGTGGTGCAACTGGCATACCACCGAGTGGTGATTCTGACTTTGTAATCAAATCCAGTGGTTGATTAATTGGTTTTAACTTCTGTTCCTTCTGCTCATTCATAGGCTTCAAATTTACCACTTCCTTTTGAGCATTCATCGTCTTTGAGCTTCTACGTTTGATATATTGCAATTTGTCCTTTTCGCCCTTTTTGAATTGATTGTTGGAGTGTTTGAACTCCCATTGGCTTATAGATGGATCAGCATCATTCTGAAACGTTTCATTCACTTTATGAAACCCATACATGTTCAATTGTCGAATAAACAGAGCGATATTTGTATGTTTGAAAAACTGGGGTAATAATTTGGAAAACTCTTCACCATGGATTATATAGAAACTGTCATTTGTAGGCGACCATTTAATCAAATGAGAAATGGTGGGGTCCTCCAACATTTGATACAATTTATAGATAAACACTACTTGAGTTTTATTATTTCCTCCCTTATCGTCTTTTTTCGTTTCTGTCGTCATGGTGGAATTTCTAGGTAATGGAATAGGTGAAGAGTTTGTCGATACCAATCTTGGTTTTTTGATATTGTTGTTGATGGTCAATGAGGCTGATCTTTTCAAGAATGGCGCTCTTGGAGGTGATGGTGGTAAAGTATAGGAGGGATTGAAAGTAGTCAATGCAGGAGGTGGCGGTGATTGTAAATGCGACCTGACTGAAGTCGAAGTATTGATTAGTTTTTGATTATTGTAAGATGAAGTGTTGACTAATAGTGGAGGTGGAGGAGTAGGATGATATAACAAATTTGACATTTGAGAATTGAAACCTTTTAATAATCGATAGTGATGGTGAACCGAATTCGATCTTTACTTGAAAATTTATCCGGAAGTGTGCAAGCTTTTATCAAAAGGTATTGGTTTTGAAGGAACGCTTTTGTTCTGGAAGTATGTAACCGATGTTAAATATTAATGCCGTACTGTACCGTCTGCTAATGGGAAAAAATATTATTGTATTTGATATATCAGAGCAGAATGAATAATTTGATTGAAAAGAACCTTGAATAATTAGCAAAAAATCAGCTAGTGTTGTCTTAGAATATGTATGAATGTTTCGTGAACAATCTAGAAGGAGGTTGTAAAGGAAAACTGATAGGTAATAGAAAGGGAAAAGAAGGAGAAGGAAAAAGTAGTTTCAATCGATATAATCGTCTATATTTATACAAATTCTCAATTTTGTCATTGCAATATGAATGTAACAGAAATGTTACCCAAGAACATCTATTACGGTGATTCTCAACCACGTACTAAAATCTACTTTTGTAAAATTTGTCTGCTTGCTTATAAGTTTCGAGTGGAAATGTATCAGATAATGCCACAAAATTAAACATAAAATGCACAAAACAAAAAAAAAAAAGAAAAAAAAAAGAAAGATTTGCAGATCTCACTATTTCAATACACAACACAAAGTAGAATAAACTATCATGTTTTTATAACTCTTGAATCACAACTGAGAAATATACAATAGGCAGAGCACAAACAAAATACATATACATTAAAAAGCACAATTATCCATCTCTCACCAGTTTTTCTTTTTAAATTTTTCATATACCCACGAGTGAGGCTAATTTAATATCCTAAGTGATTTCTTGAAAACCCTTTGTTTTACTTGATTAGATCCTTCGTATTTTATCGTAACTGCATATACAATAAAATAATTTATCGATTAACAAATCCGTACCCCAAATTCGTGTGAAATCACCGTAGTTAAAAAATATTTCAAATAAGATCTGCAAAAGATCAATTTGGACTCTGTCGTCAAAAAAATTCAAAACAAAGACTCATTTACTTCTGATTTTTATCAATTTTGTGTGACTTTGATATAGAGTACTGTGATAATTGAACATTGGTGCACAGCCAGAAAATGCGTTTTTACCTACTTCAGAATACTTTTAAAAAAAAAACTGTGAAGTCTAATTTAAAAATTTTAACTTTTTAGAGTCAATAGTCGAGATTTAATCAGATCGATGATCATCCATCAAGTGGCTAATCTTCAATGACCGAGTTGTACCGAGACTTTTCACAATGTGTACAACATGAAATTCGCATTTGTGTTACACTACTTTCTGTTCAAATATAGTGAAAATCTTTTTCGGCTCTGGGCCCATTTATCCAATGCTCAATGTATCCTTTGCGTTTGCACTTGTTCAAGTTACAAAATTGATGCAAAACATACGAGGTAATAATGAAGAAATTCCGTGAAAAAAGGAACTACATTAAGGTTGGGGATAAATTAAACGATTTCGAAAATTGGTACAATCTGTAAACACAGAACAAGAAAAAACACAGTCTTGAAATGTGTATTTTGATTTTGTTTGAAGGTGTGCCATTAGATCTAAATGATTCGATGAAAACCTCATGATTAGAACACGTCTGATGATCAAAGATCAATGAATTACTTAGTCTGCATTGTAGTACGAATACTTATTTGCTGACAACTCAAAGGAATATAGTTGAGCATAAGGTAACCGCAAACAAACCTAATACTCAATAGCACCACTTTCAAATAGTCATATTAAGCTTTTTGTCGGAGTTTTCATGGATGACAAAATACAACATGAGAAATATGTGAAAAAAGAGTCATTTGATTATTGTGTCCTGACAACACAGAAGTAATGAAATCTTGAAGTTAGCATATTTGATTCTAGAAATGGAAATTAAATGGAAATAAGTTAAAGTCAGATACAAAATGAAGTTTCTTTTTCTACACGGATAGAATCGACATCATGATACTCAAAGTACCAAGTTTTCTACTGTCGATGTATCTCTATAGGTAGTTTCTCTTTTTTATATAATTCAACTTGAAGAATTTCTCGTTGGTGAGTTTTATCATTTCCGGTAGTAAAAAACCGTTGAATGTAAATGCACTACAGAGTCCCTAGATTAAATTGAAAATCTCGGTGCAATTCCGGAAATTTTAGATTGACCATTTCCGTAAATGACGTCGCGAACTAAGAATATGAGTTATGCGAAAACTGCAAAATACAAACACAATATTATCAATGATAATAAACTTTGCTTTTATCAAACGTTTCTCGAGTTAAGCATAGAGATATATGCGAGAAATCATACAAAGGACCAAATGAATCTAACTAGAAGGCGAAATATAACCGTAATCGTTAGTGCCTTAATTTAGACTTATTATTTCATTTGACAGTTTATTTTAATAGATTTGACGATTTTCAATCTCTAGGTTTTAGTCTTTATTTTAGTTTGTAAATCTTGTCAAGCTTTAAGTTATCAAGATCGATGAAGATGGGATCAAAGTAAATGATAGGTCTCGAACTTTACTGATGAGATCAAAGAAACTTTTGTGTCGCCGAAACCGTATGTTTTGTAACTATGTATGTGATACTATTTTCTTCATCAAAATTGCACACTTTTATAAAAAAGTCTTGGAGAATGAAAGATAAGTATTTAAGATGTTATTGGCGTTGGGCATTGAAGTCGAAATGTTGGAGTCTGTTTTAAACTCTTGGCAAAGCTAGACACATTATTAAATTTTGAAAGAGGTTATATTAAAAAGCTAAATTTTGCAAAGCAATCGATTATCAATCAATAACGCCAATGAGAGGAACTTTCTCCATACTTTCAATCAATTGTCAAGAAAGTGAATTTGTATTCGGCTATTTTTTTTGTAAGTTACTGAGTGGGAATTGGAAAAAGCGTACTAACTTTAATTTTTTGTACCTATGTGGTAGAGACGCATGTTTACTACGCAAACTTAAGTACATTGCAGATACATAATCTTGAAGCATCCTAACCAAAATAATAACTAAAAAAAAAGATCACAATTTCACCAAATGATTTTGTGTAGTTAGGTTGCGTATGAAAAGAAGAGATTGTAAACCATCTTTGAGTGATCAAACTGATCATCTTTTGAGCAAGTAAAGAAGAAAAGTAGACGCAATGTATAATGGGACATACAAAAGCTGGAATAGAATCGACTTGTATTATTTCGCAATGGACTTCAATTGCCGATTAGAATTAGGGAAGAAATGATGAATTTTTCAGGATCTAACAAACGTAAAATGAATTCACATTTGACTCCTGAATTAATATACGGCGATATCAAATACGATAAAGTAAATGAACATGGAGAGGAAGGTGGAAAAAGAATTTCTATAAACGAGAAAAAAACCCCTTATTTTTCGTCGTATTTGAGAATAAAGGTAGATACTCCATAGATTAAATTTGTTCTCCACTAAAAAATGCGAAATACCGTTCGTTACGAGATATGAAATTTATGTTCAAACCCTTCGTATTTGAGAATAAAGGTAGATGCTCAATAGCAGTACATTAATCCACTGAAAATTGCAATATTTCGATCGTTACGAGACATGAAATTCGTATTCGAAGATCTAGATAGTTATTCAATAACATTAGATTAAATTTATTCTCCACTGAAAATTGCGAAATTCAGATCGTTATGAGACATGAAATTTATGTTTGAATTCAGAATTACGCCAATGACTCAAAGTCAAGGTTATAGTCGCTAAAAATTTAGAGTGATTTATCGTAAGCTTAGTAATGAAGGTTTTTGATTGGCTTAAATGTACGGTGAAACGCAGTAAAAGTCTCCAATCAAGTAAGTTAAATTCTAGAAATAAATATCTACGAAACTATTTACTATGGAAATCGTAATAAACATTGTCTGTTTAATCAAACTGCAGTGTGAAAAATGCATTAATTTTCCCTAAATATTTGCAAATTTTGGTCATTGGTTGCGTTGTAGGATGAGGTTGGAGAAGAAAGAGTGACCTTAACGATTACCTATTGACATGATCTAAGAATTGAAAGTGAGAAGAGAACAAAGGATATGTGAAAAATTATTGACACTAAGTCGTAAATCATTAAGTATAATAAGTTGTATTGTCAACATACGATTAGAGGCAATCATTGCAAGATGAAATTGCTTGAGAAAGACTGCGCTCATGAGTATAAGACAACGGCATGAAAGGTTGGATTTATGATCAATGGTTACATTTACAGATACAGTTTACAATAGAATTGCGCCTTCAAAATACGAAAAAAACGAGTTAAAACATGCTCCGGAGATATGAATGTTTCTGTTCGTTCTTCCTTATTAGATTTACTTTGCTTAGTTGATTTCTTTTTGTTATTTCTTTTTCCTTTCTTTTTTTTTTTTTGTATGAGAGAATTTCTTACATTCAAATTGCCGATAATCCCCAGTGGCCGAAAAGGTGCAATTCTGTTTTATTTTTATTCCGTTTTTTGTTTCCATTCTCCACCCCCTAGCGGCCATCTTTTTTTTTTTCATGACGCCAAGACAACACGAATGGGACTCCAACGCCGTTTGAAAAATTGCCACGTCGACGTCAACGCGGACTGGCAAAACCCACCTTATTAACATTTTAGTTTTACATGACCCAGCATACTTTAATAAATTTTCATGAGATGTGTAATTGAAGTAAGAAATGATTATAAGAGTGATTGTAACGTTGTTTTGATGCAACCTATTTGATATTGGTGGTGTAATGTCTAGTGACGTACAACAGCAAAAGATAGAGATACGACTGGATAAATGCAAGTGACTGCAAAATATAATAACCGTTGCAAAGAAAATTACCTGAAACTAAACGAAGAAAAAATGATAAACAACAGCAAAACAAAAACAGTTTTTAATGATAAGAGGATTGAGAGATGAAGGCAAATATGAAAGAAAAAAAACATATCAAAAATAGGTGATGTTGTAACCGCAATGTCCAACTAACATTGAGTTATGCATCGTACTAGCAATTGAGATTAAGAATACCAAACAAGACAGTGGCAAAAGCAAATGGGTCACTTGGTTTGATCACGATAATAATAATCTGAAATAGAGGTAATGCATTTTAGAAATTCACAAGAAATTGTTAGGTTGGAGTGAATAAACTGAAACACAGTGTTAGATTGTATACAATACCTAATTTATCGAATGTTTCACACCCCATTAAATTGGTAATATGATTATTATTAATAGTAATGAGTAACGAGTCATTCTTCCAACATTTGATGTATATCTTGTGAGCTGTTGCAAATTTTGCAACTTGATATTGGAATAAAGCGAAAGTTGCAAGAAGAGAAATCATAAGTTTAATTTCTAAAAGGTACGTAATGCCAGATTAGTAACTGAATGCGATTATTTTCTGAGAAGAATATACATCACAATACATTTTAACAGAGTGTAGTAATGGTTTAAGTTAAAACAAAGTCACATTAATAGTAATACGGTAACGAAAAAAATGGTGAATAGAGATGGAAAAAGAAACGAAATAGAGGCAAAAAGATAATAATAAAAAATTGAAAAAAAGAAATACCGAAAATTGGTAGCATACACAATATTTACATAATCTTATTAATTGTCATTACATAATTGGTAGAGTTAAAAAAGAAGCAGCTAATGAATTTGATTGTGAAAAATATTAGTCAACTTTTAATGAATTTTCTTAATTACTAACAACAACTTTTTATCTTTAATCGATTACAAAGGTATATTAGGTATATTAGATTAGTCAGAGTTACACTACTGCTGATACTACTACTAATTGTATTGTATATTTGTGTATGTTATGACATACACACTACGTTGTTGCAACATCGCTTTCCGTAGTTTAAGTGTAACAAGTGTAGCACATATGACATAGTTACTACCATTATGAGTAAAAAGTTTCATCTTTTGTTGTCACTCTTTGTAGTTAAAATCATCATCACTTTTTATTTCATTTGAACAAAATATTTTATTTCATTTTTTTATTTTTTTATTTTTTTATTTTTTTTCTTTTTTTTTTATTTTTTTTTATTTTTTATTAATTGTTATTAAATTTATATAATTTCATCATTTTCAACATTTTTTACCATCAAATTTCCATCTCTTTCACTTATATTCATCACTTATTATTCCCACACAATATATTCCCATCACCACCTACAACACTAGCAGTATTACTTACTATCATCTAAGTTATCAACTCAAATATTCACCCCATTCATCACTATATTCATATTTCACATTCCTCTACTATTGTTCCTACCACATCTTTTTTTTCCCATTTTTTACAACACTTTTCATCGATCAATCTATATCAATTTACCCTATCATATATCTATAACCGTCTAACTACATCATACAGTTACAACTAAACACACGATGAACTCAAATCAACAAAACATCAACCCTCATACTACTAATACTACCACCACCCCATCATCAACAGACATTTCCACTACCACTGCAACCACCACTTCTGACTCATCCAACGCCCCTAATTCCACAACTCAACCACAACCATCATCATCATCATCTACTACTACTACTTTACCTACTCCACGTCACAACCATTCACAATTTAGACAAGTTTGTTTTAATCCTGACATTTCAACTTCCTCACCTAATGAACTATCCAACAGTAACAATTCCAACAATCACAAACGCAACTCTTCATCATCTCAAGACTCTTCTAAAAGAATTAGACTAGATACTTCCATCGTCAATAAACCCACCACCAACATCAACAACAATAACATCCTTAGCAAATTCCCACCGACCAAATCTATACGCAAATTCAGACTGAGATCACTTCCAATTATAAACTTCAACAATTCCAACTTTGCATTCTCAACTAAACGAAGTAAACAAATTACAAATAACAACAACACCTCCAATTTTCACTCACATATTCATCACCATCATCATCAATCTATTCCACCATTACCTCCAATTAACCTTCAATCATTAAAAGAAATAGACCTTCATGAAATACTCAAAAACCCTCAATTACGTCATGATATTTTATTCGACCCTCAATTACAATTTAGACCAAACTTGGATGGCGAAAGAGGTAAAAGGAAAAAAAGTATCATTGAAAAATACTGGTTTGAAATTCAAAAAGAATGTTCTCAATACTTTGAAAATAACAATTCAATTAAAAAATTCGAAGTCAATAGGTTACCTATTTTATTCACCACATTACGCGACATCTTACTAAGTTTGTTACCCACGAAGGATCGTCAACAAGTTGGGGAAATCATGGATATTGAATTAGTTGTACAACAATTGAAAAACGGATCTTTTGACTTTGTTGAAATGAGTAATTGGTTAGGAGAAGTGTTTAAATCGCATTGTGCTCCAATGAGAGATCAATGGGTGATTGAAATGATTCAAAAATTTCACGATGCCTACACATTCAACTCGGTTAGTTATTTAGTGGGTGGATTAAGAATGATTTTTCAAATATTAGAAGCAATGAAATTAGATGTTGCAAATCATCAAATTAGAATTTTGAGACCAATTTTGATCGAAACCGCTATAGATTTTGAAAAGGATTATTTTCAAACTTTGATTAATCATCAGAAAATCAATATTCAAGATTCATTAAATTGGTTTTATAAGAAATATACCAAGAAACAATCGTCACAACCTTTGACAAAGGGATCTCAAGTCAATGAGCATTTACTAAAACCAATTATAATATCCTCGATCATAGACTTATTAAGTTGTAGACAGATGGCAATTGAATTTCCATCCACTTTGGCATTTGACCACACTAGATTGATATTGTTAAGAGCTGACGTTAGACAATTGGTTTGTGTTCAATTATGCATTGTGTTGTACAAGCAATTGATTATAAATTCAAAATCATCTACGAATTTGTTGAGGCAGGACAATATAACCAAAGTTCAACAAGAAATATTATCCATTGTCACCGATGATAATGGGAACATCAAATGGACGAAGAATATCACTTCCATTTCATTACAATTGGTCAAGAATTTATCATTATCCAATCCATTACCTAAAGATTTGATTGATTTCAGTTACAACTGGTTGATCAAACATATTCAACCAAACTCCCAAGTTTACGGATTGATGGAAATTAAAATATTTAAAGAATTATTGAGTGAAATTGTTTCTGTTATAGATAATGAACAATCAACCATCTCAACAGATACCAAACAACAACAAACCACAGAATTGAAAAGCATAGCTAGTAGAATATCTACATTGGTTAAATTCCATTGGAGTGTCTTTGGAGATTATTACATTGATCATATCAAATTTCAAAACCTGAAACTCGAACAACAATTATTATTGCAGAAGTCAAAAAATAATAACTATGATTCTTTAATGAGTGCCGATGAACAAACCCAATCCAATGATGAAGATGCAAATAATAAATCTAATCAAAATAATCAAAATGATCTGAATAATATAAATCAGAATCTGAATTTGAATTGTGATGCAATAGATAATACAAAATCAGCACCACTAAGTATGTTTTCATGAATATAGAGATAATTAATAAAACGATAACAGATGAAAAAAAAAATAATATTACTAAATTGACTCTCACACACTCTTCATGAGCACCTCCCTTTCAATCATCCACATCTTGTTATCTCCAATCTACACCATTTATGAAATCAACAAGTTCATCTTCTTCAACACAATTTACATCCCACTCAGTTTGGTATTCACAATCTGTCTATACTTACCATTCATCAAGATCCCCATTATTACACCCTTGATTTATTTTCTCGAATTGGAGAATTTCGAATTATTCGATGATATTCAATGGGTCAGAAATCAAATAGAATTGTTTTTATTGACGACTTTGCATTTCTTGATATGTTCCATTTACATCGGCATTGGTATTGGAATAATCTCCGGGTTGAACTTATCCACCATCCAATTTATCTTTAGTTTGAGTATTCCTAATGAGATTGGAAAAGAGTATACTGAAATGGAATCCATATGGCAAGAGAAACGGAAAATCAACAAGAGTGATGAATTGAAATCATCAACTATGCGTGATATAATAAACTCGGTGATCATACCCGAGGAGGAAAAAGACAAAATGAGTGCTTTGCCTAGTGATAAGATCAAATTGAAAATGTTGCAAAAGAAACAACAAAGGAGGAAACATGAACTAAGTTTGATTTCAGAGGATGTGGTTATTCCAGACTTTGAGGACGACGATGGGTATTCATATTTGCGTAATAGAAATCACGTAAAACCAGAAACGGCAGTGAATGATGAGAATCCAATTGCTCACTCGAGTAGTGTTTCTCAAGCTGGCGAAATCCTCGCAAGTGTGGAACCAATACAAGAAGTTGTATTATCAAATATTCCAGAAGAAGAAAGCACAGAGGAAGTAGAGGAGAGTATGGATGAACCGAGTGAAACAAATGATGAGAATAGAGAGTTTTCAAATGACGAGGTCCAAACTATAACTAATGATACTCTGATCTAAAGTTCTGCTGGTTCAGAAATGTGAGAGTTTAATATATGATTAGATTAGAATTGTGATTTGAATATAATGCTTAGTCGCTGATCCAATTTGAAATGTTGTAGAACTGATAATCAACTTGTCTCGCTCCACAGTCTTTTACTGATTACATTTTCAGTATATTTCCCAATTGGTAAATCTGAAACGATCAAATGGGATAAAAACTCACTATTTTCATAATTCAAAATCTAATGCAAGTGACGACGAAAACAACTAGTCTGACTAAGAAAGTCAATTCTATTTTCAAGCAAATTATCGAATTCACATACAAAGGAGAAAAAGTTCTGATTCCATTTCCCAAGTCATTATCGTATATCGATCCAAATTTAGATACTCCTATAATCACTGAGATTGGTAGAAAATTGTATCTTCATTTGAATAATGTGGGACTCATTAATGAAAGCATCGAGTCCGAATCCTCTACAATCTTTGAAGTTCCTTGTGAAAACCTGGCCAACTCAACTATGTACAATTGTAAGATAGATATGCAATTGATGCACAACTCAATCAATTATGTAGTAGAATTGAGATTCATTTATAAAATGTTGGATTTGGGAGAGGATAAACCAGTAGAGTTGTTTATTTCAAATTTGGAATTGAGCTATTTTTTAAAAAACAAATTATTGGGTTTGGATATTCAAGAAGGAGTGGAGAGTAAAATCAACTACTTTCTTACTTTGGTGCATATCAAGTGTTTGATAAATAGCTTAGAATTACAATTTTGAAATTGAAAACCGATAATAATGCGTCAAGAACAAGAATAAATCACTTAAAAACAGGTGCTTCAAAATGTGTTATGATTTCGATGGAGAAATGAGCAATTGTTGAAATCGGGTATATACTAGAGTAAGTATCAATCTTGAAAACGAAGCGAAATGTAATCGTATCTTGTACCAAGTTTCATCGTCTATTATATTCTATTCAAAAATTGTACTGTTGGGTTTCGTTATGTATATACAGATTAACTAATATGACCTGGACTTGGAGGTTCAGTACCTGATTCCCATACCTTTTGCTCTGAAGTCATGTAGAGCTCAATTAAAAGAAATAAATCACTTAAAAACAGGTGCTCTAAAATGTATTATGATTTCAATGAGTAGAGGAGCAACCATTTAAATCGGGTTTATACTAGAGTAAGCATTAATCTTGAAAACGAAGCGAAATGTAATCGTATCTTGTACCAAGTTTCATCGTCTATTATATTCTATTCAAAAATGGTACTGTTAGGTTTCGTTATGTATATACAGATTAACTAATATGACCTGGACTTGGAGGTTCAGTACCTGATTCCCATAGCTTCTGCTCTGAAGTCATGTAGAACTCAATCAAACCTCCATTGGTGAAAATAGATTCATGGTCAACCCAATTCTGGTTCCAGTCCAAACCATTAATCTTCAAGCTCGATACGTAAATGTTTTCATTGGATAAATTGTAACTTTTAATTTCAAAAACTTTCCCATTTTCCAACGTGAGTTTCAAGTCATTCAAAAATGGAGATGATATGAGATATGTTGTAGTACCTGCAATTGGATAAATACCCATTAGAGCAAACACCAACCAAGATTGCATTGCTCCTCCATCTGAATTTCCAGGTAACCCATTCATACCCAGCTTGAAATATTTATCAACTATGAATCTTACCAATTCTACTGTTCTGTATTGTTGGTTGACGTAATTGAACAAATAAGGTGTAGTGAAACTCGGTTCATTCCCTACATCAGCCACGTTTGATCCGTGCAATTCATACATATCATTCAATCTCTGAATGAAAGTTTGGTCATTGCCAATAAAACTCTTTAAAGTGGCAATGTCAAAAGGCACTGACCATCCATACTCCACTGGTTTACCTTCATACTCATCGTCTCCCCAATAACAACCACCACAACTTAATGGATTATAATTTGTAAAGTTAAATTCTCCATTGGAGTTTCTAGGTTGGAGAAACCCAGTATAATTCTTGCCTTCAGCGGTAGCTTGATGATTCCATATGTTTTGCCAATGAGTCGATCTGTTTAAGTACTTTTGATAATCTTGTGAATGTCCCAATTTTTGCGCAACGACAGATAAGGCGAAATCGTCGTAGGAGTATTCTACCGTACGACTTACTGAGCGAGTATAGTTTCTGGTAATATAACCATATTGCAACCAGTCTGGCAAAGCTCCTCTTCCTTGTTTAGTAGATGCGTCTGGAGCTTTTGAATCGTACCAATAAGGAGGTTGGACTTCGGCATTCTTGACCATTGCGGAGTATGCATCATTCCAATCGTTACCGGAGTGGGAAATGTTTTTGACAAATGCATCTGCCATTACTATATCTGAGTTTGTCCCGCCTTGGACTCGTCCATTTTGATTAGCTGATCTTCCATCGGGTGTCCATCCGTCATTCTTGTAGATATTAATCAATGCCTCTATGATTTCTCCACCTCTAGTTGGGTTTATAATATTGATCAATGGATTCAATGTACGGAATGTGTCCCAAATAGTGAAAAAGTCATCATAATACGTAGGTTGGTCAGACCAATATGGGTTTTCACCGGTTCTATTCGATGGAAGTAAATGACATCCATATAAATTGGTATAAAATTGGGATATCAATGTATTATTATCTGATTGAATTTCAAATTTGTCAAATACTTCATCTGACCATTTGTTTTGAGTGTCCTTGACTAATGAATAAAAATCATCATTCGTGTCGATATTCTCACATGCTTGAGATGTAGATATGAAGGAAATCCCAACTTGACTTTGTATTTCCTTGATTGAATTATCAAACTCAAACACTAAACCTACTGAATCATCTTGAGTGCTGGATTGTGCACTGGAATTCTCTCCAACTTCTCCACCTTTAAAACTGTTTACTTTTGTAATGTTTTGATTAAATTTCCCACAGAAATAAATCGTCCATGGTTGTTGTAGACCCCAACCTCCCTTGATGGTAGTATGTCCTGTGTATCCATTAGATTCACTACTTATCGAACCATTAACGAAATATTGAGTCCACCATGGACGAGAAGGAGCCAGTAAATGATGGGAAACATTGACCAATATTTTTGGAATTTGAGAATCATTTTTATAATTGTATTTTAAAAACCCACTTCGTTCACTTGCAGTAAACTCAATGTCAACATTAGTTGTATTGACTTGATATAGTCCAATTTTTGCAATATCATCACTTGTTCTAGTCAAGGTTATTTCTGTATTTGCATTAAAATCTCCACTGAATGGTAATTGTGACACCACACCGTATTCTGGAGCTCCACCGGTGCCCGATTCGTGCATCATTGAAATTCCATTGATTTGACCATCGGGAGCATAACCTGAATAGGCATCGCCATAATGAGAGTTTATCACATCAACTCCAATTTTGCACATTCCAAAAGGCCGAGTTATACCAGGAAACATGTGTCCTCCATTCTCGGTACCGTAGAATAAATCAACTTGATCAAGCACGTCTATGGAGAAAACACCAGCTATCCATAGAAGAATAAGCCCAATCATTAAAGAGTGACAACTTCATCCTCGATCATTATATATAATTTGAATATCTCAAAAACGTGGTAATGACAAGAGCCTTACTTATTGTTTGATTAAATTTTGTTATGTGATTATGTTGATTTTGTGTCCAGATCCAAACGGAAATCATCAACTAAAGAGAAATTTAGTTTCATATGTCATAATTAAATGCATTTTGAAATATATGTGAATGTGAATGAATAAATTGGTTGTCAAGTAACATCGATTGGTGTTTTGCAACCAACGTGTTTACATTGTGAGAATCTTTTTTTTCATTCGTCCCACATGGGGGAATTGATTTGGAACAATTATTCATTATCCTTGTGAAATTCTGTGAGTATTGTCTTAAATTACAGTTGTTTGTGATATTCATAAGATAAATGGAGTGCATTGAATAATAGATGCAATAATAAATTTAGTATAGATCATTTCTAAGGTCCAGTTTAGCGAAGATTTTACTTAATTGGTTTAAACCGATCTCACTATCAAAGTAGAGATAATTGAGTGAACAGCCAGCTCTTAACAGGATCAAAAAAATTGTAGAAAATTCCTACAAGACTCATCAATTATCCATTCGTGTTTTATCTACTCTAACTACCACAGATCATCACCCCATATTTACTGATTTTTCAAAATCATCATTATTACCATCATCATCATTAAAATAATCATGAATTAAAGCTCTCTTGGCACTAATTCTCTTACTTGGGTCATATATCAACATTTGCTCTAACAAATCAACACCTTTTGCATCCAAACTAGGAAAGAATGGATCTAGAATTTGTTTCTTCCATTTTGGAAAAGATGATTTGAAATCTGGTAAATAACTTACATCGGGCCAAATTTCTTCATTTGGGGTACCCAACATTCTAAAGATTCTAAAAATTTCATCAATTTCAGAATCACCAGGAAATACTGGTTTTCTATTAACCATTTCTCCAAATATACACCCAACAGACCACATGTCTACCCCAGTGGAATATTGTTTTCCTCCCAATAATATTTCGGGGGCTCTATACCATAGAGTGACTACTTCATGGGTATATGCTCTTAAAGGAACCCCAAAGGCTCTTGCAAGACCGAAATCAGCCAATTTCAAATTACCTTCCTTGTCGATTAATAAATTTTGTGGTTTTAAATCTCTATGTAAAACACGATGAGAATGACAATGTTTTATACCTTTGATTAATTGATTCATAAATCGTTTAATCATATTGGAGCCCAATCCTACACCTTGAGGAATCAGTTCCATGTATTTTTTGAGATCCAAGTCTAAGAATTCAAATACGAGGTATAATTTATTTGAATCGGAATGGATTATATCGTACAATCGGACTATGTTATCATCCCTCATTTCTTTAAGTAAGGAAATTTCTCGAATGGCAGTGGATGGTACTCCTTCATCTTCAGATTCTAATCTTATTTTCTTTAATGCGACTACTCTATTGTTATGTTTGATATCCAATGCTTTGTAGACAACTCCATAGGTTCCTTCACCAACTTTTTCCTGACGTTGATAATCGGCCAATTCAACCATGACTATAGATAGAGTATATTAGTATTTTAGCAAGGGTGACGACATTGGGAAAATCAACATACTATAGTGTAAATGAGTGAATGGTTAGATCAACAATTGAATATTAAAATTGAGTTTTTTCTATGAAATTTAATTGTAAACAAAAAATCATTTTTTTTTTTCTCTTGTCTCCTCAGCTTCACGCGTTGGTGTTGGATTATTACCATCTGTCAATTCAGGAGATCATGAGATAATAACACGTTTGAGTCAAGGTGGATTAGAGATGAAGCTGTAGATTTTTTTTGGATGTAATAAATTTTGTAAGTGGAATGCTGATAGTAGAGTAAATATATGAATGATTGATACTGATGCTAATTTTGTATATATGTCTGAATGAAGCAAATTTCATGATTTACATAATCGAAGAAGTTGTTTACTTGATCAAGCTTAGAAATTGTGAATTGGAAAGAGTCAGACTTAAAATGAGAATCAGAGATTTATTAAGAATTAGCTTTTGAGGAATTAAATAATGAATCCAGGGAAGAAGTCTTGGTCAATGGTGTATGTAAGGATAGAGTCTGTTCAAAATAAAACACAGAATCATTCATTAATCAATAATGATATTATGCTAAGAAAAAATTAAACATAAAACAATAGTCTTTAGAATCAGTCACTCAAATGTTATGGATGATATGTTTTGAACTGTAAATGGCTGTGTATGAATCAATACGTCATACCAAAAAAAAAAACACATTATTCTTTTATCTCGTAAAAAACGCATCCAAAGCGAAATTGTTGATTCGCATGCGCTTTCCTAATAAGGAAACATTTGCTAAGATGCAAAAGCCACTTTTCTTTACCAAAGTTGCGAGAAGGCACAACTGATGAGATCCTCACGGTACGAAGGCGCAATATGCAATGTTTGTATAGGTGACTGAACAACCAAATAAGTATTGTATCCCTGTTTGCAGATCATCTATTATGGATAATTGTGTTGATTTCGGTTACAAAAACATCCGAAGTAGTGCATTTCATTTGTGTCTCAATTGATTGTTTTTGTCGTCAATATAGTTGAATTGGCAAATAGAGTACATACTAAAGGAGGCATGGTGAATATTTGCATGATCACAAGTGGCGACGTAACCTAATTTAATGACAAAATGTTAAGGCAAGATGGATGTACCATTATTAAGATGTTCGAATGATAGAACTACTGTGAAGGTTTATCAATGGTTAGTAATAGATAGGGTAAATGTATTTATCAATCCCATGAGGGATTATTTGAGTTGTTTTGTAGTAAATTGTATAACTAGTAATTATATGCAGTATGCATCTCAGATATAAAATTTTTATTTTAAATTAATTTAAATATTTACTATTATTATTATTTTGTTAGTAATTTATATTTACTATTACTATTATTATTATACTATTAGTATTTTTATTTATATATTATTCAGTAAATCACAAGTTTATATTTATTTATTTCTTTACCATCAATTTTTCATTTTCACTCCATTTTCATTCCATTTTTCACCTTATATATTACTACTACTACCACTAATTCATACACATCTCACTCCCATCCACTGCTTACATCCATTTCCTCTTCCACCCTACTTCTTCCATATCACACTACACCTTCTCATTCACCTTTTCATTCACAATGGGTGACCAAAGACCAGGCAAATTATCTAAAATAGGTAAACTATTAGGTGTCTCATCCACTAACCTACACAAACTAGATAACCAACAACAACAACAGAAACAAAAACAACAACAACAACAACAACACTTAAACAATGACACACTAAAGGAACATCCTCAATCTTCATATTCAATACCTTCTTCATCATCTTCCTCCATAAACCTTCAACACAACAATACCACTTCTCATGATGACCTCATACTATCGCAGATTGAGAACGACCAAGTTTCTCCATTGCCAGATTTAAAGCAACCACAACCACAATCACAACCACAATCACAATCTACAACACTATCACCTCATATCAACAACAATATAAGTAACACCAGTATATCATCAAACAAAGCATCACCTAAGTTAACATCCACCAGATCTCATTCACCCGTGCAGAACTTATCGTCAACTACAACATCTCCTTTGTCAATACAACTGTTGGATCAAAAATTGAAACGTCAACAATCTTCATCTACAAATATCCCTCAAGTGCTTCAGAATGAGTCAAAACCATTGGTGTCTTCATCATCATCTGCAAAACCATCACCTTCGGTCTCTCGCTCATCTTCAGTACGAAAAGTCCCTTTACAATCCACAAAATCTACTTCAAATACTCCTATTGTCAAAAAACCAGAATCGATTTCCTCTGCTCAAAATATCGCCCCTTCATTACCCAGGTTTCTCATGTTGGAAGACGGTAACCATGAGCATCATTTAAGATCGGCAAAACGTCAAGAAAAATTATCAAATATGTTGAAGGATTTATTGGGTGCGAAAAAATTACGAGACGAAGCCAAATCCGCAGTACCCAATTTACTACAAGGTGCAATGCAATCGTCTACTTCTCAATTACTGCAACAACAACAACAACAGCAATCACCAACATCATCATCTCAAACAGGTAAACCACCAACTTTATTTGCTGGTTTAGTCAATCATGTCAAAAACAATACATCTCCATATCATCAACCAGGAACTGTGCTGCCTGATAACTCTAACTCCAACAATTCCATTACTGGACCCGATTGTCGATCATTCGTGGAAAAATATGGTAGGTGTCAAGAAGTTATTGGTAGAGGTTCTTTCGGAGTGGTACGAATTTCTCATAAGAGACTGGACTCATCTAATAATTCTGAAAAACTATACGCAGTTAAAGAATTCAAGCGTAAACCAACCGAGAATGAAAAAAAATACAATAGAAGATTGACTAGTGAATTTTGTATATCGTCATCATTAAAACATACCAACATCATACACACTTTGGATCTTTTAAAAGATGCAAAAGGTGATTATTGTGAAGTTATGGAATTCTGCTCCGGTGGTGATTTATATACTTTGATCATTGCTGCTGGGAAATTGGAATACGCCGAAGCCGATTGTTTCTTTAAACAATTGATTCGTGGAGTCAACTACATGCATGAAATGGGTATAACTCACCGAGATTTAAAACCAGAAAATTTACTCTTGACTCGAGATGGTGTGTTGAAAATCACTGATTTCGGTAATGCCGAATGTTTCAAAATGGCATGGGAAAATGAAGTTTCCTTTTCACAAGGAATCTGTGGGTCTAGTCCTTATATAGCACCGGAGGAATTCACCCAAGAATCATTTGATCCTAGAGCAGTTGACATTTGGTCTACTGGTGTGATTTACATGGCCATGAGGACGGGTAGACAACTCTGGCTGCTTGCTGATCCAAACAAGGACGAGTTCTTTCAGGAATATTTGGTCAAGAGAAAAGATTCAAAGGGATACGAGCCTATTGAGTCATTGAAACGTGCAAGGTGTAGAAATGTTATTTACTCGATCTTGGACCCTGTTGCCGATAGAAGAATCACCGGTAAACAAATCTTGAATTCAGAATGGGGTAGAGAAATAAAATGCTGTGTAGATTAATGTATTAGAGCTGTGATCCCCATTTGCAATGTAGAATTAAGATCTCTTATCAAAGCAAGACTACTTAATACAAGTCGCAACGCACAGGAAAGAAAGCTGTTCGATTCACGAAGCTTCAATTAAACACTAATTATCTATTTTTAACAAATTTTTGTTCAAGATTGTTTGACACAGATAAAACTTCAATTCTAATACTGGAGTATTTACGAAAAAATGACGATAAAATAGTAAGATAAATCAAAGGTTGTAATTTACTAAAATCAAGATTAGCATTGAAAGTTTTTAAGTACTCACCTGGAATTTTAGATATTTGATGCTAAATTGTCTTGTGTAACGATCAAATTAGCCAAGAAAGTTTCATTTTTTGAGTTCATCGTCTAACTTTGATTACCATTGTAGAAAAAGGCGATTAATTTGTACCATGTTGATATATTTCGAATCCATTTTGGATTTATGATATAGTTACCTACATCAGAGTAATTTCGTGAAACAAATATGAATTTTAGAACTTGACAATGAATGAAAAATCTTGCCGAAGAAAGAATATTAAAAAACAAATTTAAATTAATCTTTAGTAATTATAGACCAAAATTTCAAATATTCTCAAATTGACAAATGAGGTGAGATCAGCGTTAATTACCACACCAAGCCGACTTTTGTTATATTTTTCCTTTAAAAAATTTTGATGTTGTAGGTGTAGTTGATGTTCAACAAAAATCCTCAATTATTGTCCACTGTAAAATCGACTGATATCGTAAGCCTCGTAGTAACTTTAGGTTACTACAACCGCAAAGATGTGTCATTAAGTCATTATTTCTAATGCGGTTGTTACATGAGGACTAGGGCTTGTACCCACAAGTTTATTGGAATACCAGGTCCGTTGACTAGTACTTTGAATGTGAAGCTATATTCAGACTCAATATTCTGGACCTTTCTAATCATTGACTACTTTATATAGTTTATATTGTAATAAATTATAAATTCGTTTCTAACATAGTTAGTGAAGTAAGTATCATCTGAAATTGTAGCTACTAAACTTCAAAGATACAAGGGTGACAGGGTTGAGAAGCACATGAAATTCGTTAATTATATCTGTAAAACATATAACAGAGGGTTATCATAATAAACAATTGACAATAGTAACTTAGATGAGCATTTGAGCTTTCTGTACTGAGCATGTAACACAGTCTATTGATTGTAGTATCACTTGAGGAGGACTTTCTGGCCTGTGACCTTGACTTTAGAATTGAATCTTTCAACAGTAACTTGATTAAAATCTGTTCATCTCGTTCACTCAACACGGATGTGAGCAAACTTTGACTATAGTTTGAATTTCTAACTTTGTTGTTCTCATTTAGTAGTTGTTGTTTTATCACTTTATAATCATCATTCAATAAACCCATCTCATATTTCATTATCCTAATTTTCTCACTAATCTTATCATTTGACATCAGTAAAGTTTTCAAATTGTGTAAATCATGATCGTTCTTTTGTTCCATTTCCTTCAAATCATGTTCTATGTTCAAAAACAGGGTTTTCAAACTAGAATGTATTGAGTCTAATTCATCCAAACTTTTTCTTATGAAATCTGCATTTATGATTAACATATCTCTTGATTCAAATTGCATATTCAAATTTGTCTCCTCACAAGTAGATTTTATAATTCCGATTGCTTTACTTTTCTCCACCGTGGTTGAACCCTTACACAAGTTGACAATCTTTGTCTTTATAGATAAATCGTTATTTAAAAAGTGATCACGATTGATCAGTTCCAACAACGCAAATATCTCAAATGGTTGTACTGTGATTCTGTCATTAAAAACTTGATGCCAATAATAGTTGAAGTCTATTTTCTCCGATAGTATGGATGATTTTTCAATTGGTGGATAGAACGAATCAGGAGAAGGATATATTTCTACTGGTGATTGATTTTCAATTGGCGGTTGTATAATGTTTATGTGTGGTTTAGTTGGAGTTTTTGGGGAATACATTTTGTTGGGTCACGAAAAAACAATAATGGATGATATGGAAGATGTAACTGACAATGCAATTGTTTATGATATTTCTATGTGATGTACTTTTGGAAGAACAGGTATTGATTTAGATATTACAATAGTGATACAATACTTGTTGTGATGCAAAATACAAATGATCTAAACTAAGAATAAAATCAATGTTATCATATTAGACAGATCTACACGACTGTGATTACTGTATTAGGTATGGTGATGACTATTTTATTCTCTTGTGCATATTATCAATAGAGATCTTTTATTGATTCAACTTCATCAAAACACCATGTATATGAAGGCTTCAATTGTTGTATTGTTTAGCCACAATCTTTCAATGACTCTACAGATTTGAACACTTTGCTAATTTGTGATTTTGTCACTGTATTGCATCAGTTTTAACACAGATGATATCCTGGAATACTTCTTAAATTGGCAACATCGACTTCAACAGAAAACATTCCGAACATTTAGGCAGTTTTTCACGTCACGATATTTTGTCAAACAATTTGCTTTAGATAAAACTGGATTAGGTTAGATCACTGCAAACAGAACCATAAAGTCCCCTCAGAATCCAGTCTGAATCAGTTCTACATCCCAACTAGTTACATTTAAGCTCTTAGGTTCTTCTTGTAATGGCGCATGAGTCTCTCGATAATCTTCATGTTCCAGGTCAACTTTTTAAATTCAAAGCGAGACAAAAAAAAAAATATCTTGTTCATCATCAGTTATGGCCTACAAAGAAAATGAATATGGAAGCAACTACTATCGCGGCCGAGGAAGGGGCGGGTCATCTTATAGAGGTGGTCGAGGCAGTGACTCTGGATACTACGGTAGCCTGTATCGTGGCTCATCATCTCGTGGAGGATACTATAGTGGATACAACAGTGGATACAAAAGAGGTAGTGTAAGGAGTGGAAATGAGGAGTATGAGGCAAGCACCGGGTTTAATAATGACCCAAGTATGGATGAAGATGAAAGTTCGCAAACTTCATATCGTGGGCGTGGCAATAGTACGTATCGAGGTTCATCCTCTTCGTCATATCGAGGAGGAAGGCGTGATTTGCATTACAAGCCTGATTTGAACCGTTCTTCATCATCTACAAACTCATCAACATCAAACAATCCCCATCGATACTATAAAGACATTATTCAAGAAAAACAAGCAAAGAACAATTTCAATAATCCATGGATTCATATTCTTGAAATTGAGGACGATAATTTACGAAAGAATTTGGAGAATCAATATAATGAACTCACTCAACTCGATAGTGAAATTTTCCAGTTGGAGAAAAATAAATTGAAACTCGAACTCACGTTGAATAGTCTAGATCTTCAAGCTGAAAAAGAAGCATTACATGCAAAAGACTTGAATGAAAAATTGGAAGATATAACTTTCTTCAACGTTTGAAATATAAAATTAATGAATTATGAATATATAAAACTACTCTTTTTTACACTGAAAAAAATACAAGTTTACTATAAATTATTCGCGAATATAATACTTGATATGTTGGACCAATATTTAACCAACCCAATTGTATACTATGTTGTCATCGCTACATTCTTAATTGGTGTTTTCAAATTGACTGTATTTTCCTTGAGTTTCATCTCCCTCATTGCAGATTTGTTCATCTTACGTCCAGTTGATTTTAGCAAATACGGAGGCAATGGGAAATGGGCAGTTGTCACCGGTGCCTCTGATGGAATAGGTAAGGAATACGCATTACAATTGGCTAAGAAAGGGTTTAGTATTGTATTAGTTTCAAGAACTGAATCCAAGTTACAAGTATTAGCCGAAGAAATATCATCAAAATATAAAGTCAATACCAAAACTGTTGCCTTTGACGCATCCAAGGATTCAGAAGATGATTATTTGTTATTGGAAAAGGCGATTTTTGACCTTCCAATCACTATTTTAATTAACAACGTTGGTCAATCCCATTCAATCCCAGTTCCATTTTTGAAAACCAACATCAAGGAATTGAAAGATATAATCACAATCAACAATATTGCAACTTTGAGAATCACTCAAATCGTCACTCCCTTGATCATCGCAACTGTTGAAAAACAAAATAAACTATCTGGTTTGATTTTAACCATGGGATCTTTTGGAGGTTTATTACCAACACCATACTTGGCCACATACTCTGGATCAAAATCATTTTTACAAGCTTGGTCAAATGCATTGGCGGGTGAGCTAAAACCACAAGGAATCGACGTTGAGTTGGTGATTTCATACTTGGTAACTTCTGCAATGTCTAAAATCAAACGCTCCTCATTGACTATCCCAAATCCAAAACAATTTGTAACTTCAACTTTGAATAGTGTAGGTAGAAGAAACGGAGCTCAAGAAAGATTTGCAACTTCTACACCATATTGGACTCACGCATTGATGCATTTTGGTATCAACAACACCGTGGGGGTTTATTCAAAATTGGCAAACTCATTAAATATGAAAATGCACAAGTCTATTCGTGTAAGAGCATTGAAGAAACAAGCTAGATTGGCAGCTGAGAAGAAGGACTAAACTACCAAGGTTCACGTGACGCTTAAGAAATTTCTAGAAGTATGTAACTTTTTTTCATATATTTTTTCTGCTCATTCACAATTGCTCTATATTAATACACCTACATACCAAATCATCTTCATAAATTAACATGGTTAAAGATAAAAAACTTTATAGTTTGTTAGGAGTAGAACCAAGTGCAAATGAACAGGAGATAAAGAAAGCATACAGAAAAGCAGCATTGAAATACCACCCTGATAAACCGAGTGGAGATGCTGAAAAATTCAAGGAGATTTCAGAAGCGTTTGAAATATTGTCCAATGAAGAGAAAAGAGAAATATATGATAATTACGGTCTAGAGGCAGCTAGAGGCAATGCTCCGGCTGCAGATGCATCGAACCCATTCGGTGCGGCGGGAGGTGCACCAGGAGGTGGATTCAATTTCCCTGGAGGTGGAAGTGGTGGATTCAGAAGTGCAGGAGGAGGTGGATTTTCTCAAGCAGATGCATTCAATATATTTTCACAGATGGGAGGCTTCGGTATGGGAGACGATGGATTTACATTCAGCTCTAGTGGTGGTGGTAATCCATTTGGTGGAGGTGGAGGAGGATTTGGTAGATCGAGTGGTATGCCAGGTGGATTTGGCCAAAGACAGCAACAACCTAAACAAGAACCAGACACAGTATCAATGCCCTTACCGGTAGCATTGGAGGATTTATATAAAGGTGCTACTAAGAAAATGAAAATCACTAGAAAAAACTCAAATGGTGCAAAGGAACAAAAAGTATTGGAGATTAATATCAGACCAGGATGGAAGTCAGGTACAAAGATCAATTTTGCCAATGAAGGTGATTATCAACCAGAATGTGGATGTAGACAAACCATCCAATTTGTCATTGAAGAAAAAGCAAACCCTACATTCAAAAGAGAGGGTAATAATATATTAATGAATGTTCATTTGTCATTCAAAGAGTCATTATGCGGGTTTGAAAAAGATGTAACTACTTTGGACGGTAGAAGAATACCATTGTCCAGGACACAACCAGTACAACCAAACACAACATCAACATACCCTGGTTTAGGTATGCCAATAAGTAAAAACCCAGGTCAAAAAGGTGATTTGATCATCACTTTCAAAGTAGACTATCCTATAAGTTTGACCCCAGCCCAAAAACAAATCATACAACAAAATTTTTAATAAGTAAGTAAAAATATATAATTATCTTGATAGAGTAGATACCGTTTTTTTTTTTTCTAATTGCAATCTCTCAACATACTTAAATGTCTGTGATTTTAGCATCAGCTGGGTACGATCATACCATACGGTTCTGGGATGCATTGACCGGAGTGTGCTCACGAACCATTCAACACACAGACTCCCAAGTGAATAGGTTGGAAATTACTTCGGATAAACGGTTCTTAGCAGCTGCTGGAAACTTGTATGTTAGATTATACGACATACGACAAACAGGAACCACCAACACTAACGGGAACAACAGTAATGGCAATGGTTCTAACTCAAATTCAAATAATAATCCAGTGATGACATTCGAAGGACACACGACAAATGTCACCTCATTAGCATTTCAAGCGGAGAATAAATGGATGGTCACCTCATCTGAAGATGGAACGGTTAAAGTGTGGGATGTACGATCACCATCAGTTCAACGTAACTACAAACATAACTGTCCTGTCAATGAAGTAGTCATACATCCGAATCAAGGAGAATTGATCAGTTGTGATCAAGACGGAAATATTCGAGTGTGGGACCTAGGTGAAAATCAATGCACTCATCACTTAATTCCCGAGGATGACGTGCCTATTAATTCTCTTAGTGTAGCCAGTGATGGGTCAATGTTAGTAGCCGGTAACAACAAGGGAAATTGTTATGTTTGGTCGATGCAAAACCAAAAGGATTTAACTAGTTTAACCCCAGTCACGAAATTCAGATCTCACCTGAAATATATCACTAGAGTTGTGTTGTCCACCGATATGAAACATTTGGCTACTTGCTCGGCCGATCACACTGCTAGAATATGGTCAACACAGCAAAATTTTAAACTAGAAACAACTTTACAAGGACATCAACGATGGGTATGGGATTGTGCCTTTAGTGCTGATTCAGCTTATTTGGTCACAGCGTGCTCAGACCATTATGTGAGATTATGGGATTTATCAAATAGTGAGACCGTCAGACAATACAACGGACACCATAAAGGAGCCGTGTGCGTGGCATTAAACGATGTATGAAACTTACAAACTATTTTCAATCAAACTTACAAACTATTTTCGATGAAACTTACAAACTATTTTCGATGAAACTTACAAACTAATTTCAATGAAACTTACAAACTATTTTCAATATCAAAGTTGTAAAATATTGGAACCAATTTATTAAGAGCGTTTGGAATCAACAATTTCTTGTCTTCAGATTCGTAAACACGGTTGATATTGGCAAATTTGAATAAAAGTTTCAAACTTTGAAAAAGAGAAACTTTGCTTAACTTTGAATAAATTAAAGTCAATCTTAGGAATTTGTCCTCAATGTTTTCGACTTCATTCACGGAAATTACCTGTTTGTAGAAAAAATGACAGCATTGACAAAGACATTCGAGTGGAATGATCTCAATTTGATTAAGTATCAAATAAAACAATTGCTCAGCGATATCATAATACAAATACTCATCAAACTTCAATTGATGACTAAGATCCAATGGTATGTTGACGAGTATTTGATACCTCAAGTTATATTTTAATTGTTCAGTGATGTTTTCGCTAGAGATTAAGTGAAAACTAATCAAGTTGAATGGAAATGTGTAAATTGGAAACACTTTATCGTTGATCACTTGCTCCATCAAATCTTGGAGAAGTAATTTCCTTGATAATTTGAAGCTTTCCATACTGAATATCAACTTTTTAATGCATGACTTTACCTCTGTGGTATCGATCAATTTGAACAACTCTTTTAGTAAATGTTTAAAATAAGCCTCATCATCTAATTGATTAAACTTATCATGATTGACAATAAAAGAGATGATGAAGTTTCGAATAGTGATGTTTTTCTCATACTTGTTTATATTGAAATCGTGGTCACATTTGAAACACTTGTGTTGTTTCAAGATAAAATTTGGAGTGTTTAACAATCCGTGTAAACTCGACAGTTTGACTGTCCCTCCGCAATTATCACAAGTAATTTTAAAGAAAGGATCGTGGTTGAGTTTACAAAGTTCACAATGACAATTAAAGTAATATCGCTGTAGCAATTCATATTGTCTAATCTCTTTGGGCAATCCAAGCTTGATATATGTGATTGTGACTTGATTTTGCTCCTTGAGTGGTAGACTATTAATCAAGATATATTTATCATCTTTCGAATCTTGGAAACTATTTGGAATACAACTATGGTTGAATAAGGAATAAGTCGGATCAAGGAATAATCCAATACTTTTACCGTCAACATTGTATAATATGGAATGGTTAATGAAGATCAATGAGATCAAACTATTCAAGAATTTGTAATTGTTGACGCTGATTGAAGATGAAATATCATGTTGGATGAAGAATGATTCAAGGATGTTTTTGATTGGTTTCTTTATGGCCTCCACCATATAGCATGTTTCATTATTCAATTTGAAATCCCTCTCATGTGTAGATAAGTTATGCAACTTTTTCCTAACTTCTTCATCCTCCATGTAAGTTAACAAGCATCTGAGAGTTAAAATTACAATTTGATGATGTTGCTCAATGAATCTCAAATCAAAGAACGATTCATAGTGATGAAGAAATTCAGAAACTTTAGATTTGTGTCTTAAGTAACTGATAGTTGGATCTATTTGTAAAATTGTAGTACCAATTGGTAAATCTATCTTACAAACGATTCCTCGTTCGCCTGGTTTTCCATCCTGATTCACAACTTCAATAATCTCATTTGACACAGTATCATAAAAAATATGATCGAATCCCTCATCACTTGAGAATTGATCAACACCAGTCTTGAATAAATTGACTAACCTCGCAAGATATAATTCATTTGCAGCCATTTTAAAATCTACACAGAAAGAAAAAAAAAAGTCTAATATGCAAGTTTCTATTTATATGCTAATTTTTATCTTCAAATGAGGTATCCAACAAATCTATTGAACCAAAGTTAGTATAACCTTCATTTTGTTCTAGATTATGGTTCTCTAATTGCTGATTTGTAAATTCTTTTAAATCATCTTTGAAAAACCCACCCAATTCTATTGTCCATGCCAAATACTCATCTATCCAACATCGCACAATCCACCACGCACCAAACCCTTCACCTCCAAATAGACTAATTTCTTTTAAGCACGCAGTTAAAAGATTAGACGCCAATAGTAGCAATAATCTTGGATTCACATTTGGAAATCTTCCTGGGAGATTGGCTAGATAATTCGCCAAAGATTGCATTGTGAATTCACCATTATTCTCAATACATAATAAATTTCCAACTTCATAATTCATAATATAAGTCAATGTGTCTATATTTTTATCATTACACGGGATTTCTCTCAATATCAATTCATTCAAGTCTAAATTAGTCCAATCTTTCACCATTGCTGTTCTATCACTCTTATCGTTTAATATCCGACTTGCAGATTGACCAGTTTCTATAACTTTGATCAAACGATTGAGTAAATTAATGAAGTGTTTGGCCAACTTCAATTTCATGATGATGAAATTCTTGGACACTTTTGAATTTATCAATGAATTAGATAATGTCTTGATATAATTTGATGAAATGAGTTTTAATTGATCAAGGGGGACGAAGAACTGCAATTGTAACTTTGCCAACATTCTTATCATTTTCTTATACATTATCAAATCGCACTTCTTGACCCATTCAATCATGGAGTCTTGACAATATAGTTTCAAAACTGGAGCAGTTAGGATATTATTGAAATTGACAAAACAAGAGAGTAATTTTTTCACCTGCATGAATCTCAATGATTCAAATAATGAGTTGATATGCACTTTGTATAATGAATACAATGTGTCGGCAATATCGTAATCTACATCCTTAGTTAGATATGGATATATTGAAGGTAATTTGATTGGTAAATATGGATTTGATTCGGGTGAGACTTGATTATTACTCAACAATATAAATATACTAGGAATATGTTTCAAATGGGCAATTGAAGGTAATTGATCTATTAATGAATCAGTGGTGGTGGTGGTGGTGATCGAAGGAGAATTTATCGGGGTATATGATGGTGTGTGCGCTCGGCTTAAGGATATAGGCGAGTCTTCATAAGAAACAGAAGAATTGGTGGAACTAACGGGACTATTTACCGTGAATCCACTGGCCAATTGTGGTTGTGGCTGTTGTAATGCAAGTAGTTGAGGTGAAAGTTGATGACCTTGATTAATACTTTGATCACCTTTCAATTTGACTCCGCAATAATGATACTTTGATTGTCCTCTCATACCCAACCTTCTAGTAGTTATACCAGGGTATAGTATTTTCACCAACTTACCAAAACTCGCTGGTGATAATGGTGAGATGCTATTATCAGCGCAGATCTGGACGTATCGAGCATATATTCTATTTCTAGGTATGACAGCAGTAGGAGAAGATTCGCATGAGTTGAATAGCCAAACCATTCCAAATAAAGACCGTTGGGTCTCTTTTTGCTCTTTCATTTTGGAGTGCTCCATGGGAGATTGTTGGGGTACCTCATTTTCCAATTGCTTAATTCGCAGTGCCAACTCAATCAAAGGAACATTACATTGTTGCATTGCCAATTGTTTTAATTCGTTTTCTCCAGATGTAGAGACTTGTGAATCGTTTGTATTGAATTGTTTGTGTTTTTTTCTTCGTGGTGTAGGTTTAGGAACAATTGGTGATTGAGTAGATTCCAAGATGGGTGGTTGAATAGGAGCCAATGTTTGTTGTGGTGGTATTTCATATTGAAATTGGAAACTATGCTGTATAATTTCATTCCCTAGCTGTTGTTGTGGTGGTGGTGATTGGTGGTGTATAGGTGGTTGTTGGTAAAAACTAGGGTACACTTGGTTTGACAAATCAATTGGTTCTTGTTTGATATATGGGTATGCATTAGGATTGGAAGATATAGATGTTGTATATGGCTCTGGCACAAATTGCGACTGTTGCAATGGTTGGAGTTGGTGTGGTAGATAATTCGGTGAATATTTTTGTTGGTGTTCTATATTTGAGTCATTATAATTTGGAGTGGATGGTGGATGGTTAGAGTCCCCTAGATTCATCTCTTTTATCCTGTAATTGTATTACTGGATTGTTGAATGATGAAATCTATGAAAAATTGGTGTGAGTGTGGTATAAAAGTAGGGTAAACTGGTGAGAAGGGGAGAAAAATAAATAATAAAAAAAAATTTATTATAGATCAAAGTTTCTACATTTAGTTGCATTCAATTCAATCGATTGCAAATATTTCGTACCTGACGCTACCAGTTGTAGAGGGGACAGTTTTTTCTCAGCCAAATACTGAACAACCATTTTCAGTAAAATTTAAGCATCAGTTTGTATTTAAGCCATGATCAAAAGTGAAGTCATATAGATAAAACTACATAACTCTATGGTGGTTGTAAATAGCAATACACCTTATACTATGATAGATTTTGTTAATTCAATGTAAAAGCAATACGTGGCATCTACTTGACCTTGATGAATGAAGAAGGACTTAAATCACCTTGTGATTTCTGTTTCAAGATAATTTGTGACATTTTGAGATAGGATCAGTTGTTGATGTAATGCATTATTCATTTCAATCTCAATGTATAAACTTCAAACTTGCTGCTAAGATCAATAATGTGGGCTCAGATGAAAAGTGTCTGAAAATTTTCATTATTTTGTATCATATCCAAAGTTTATTTCAATGATTTTCTTGACTTAGAGCTTGTCATAAGCTGAACGATCAATTCAGGGAATCAAGTTATATGATTTCAAAAATCATTGTTTAATATTGTTCGAATGAATGTATAGATAAAGAGCTTTTTGATTGACTCTGTGCTATTGGTCAATTTCAAACAATAATTGAGAGAAGTCAGCTAAAATATTAAGGCAATAAGGTATAGTTTGGGGATATTTGTCACCTTTTCCACGATTAATTTCTAAAGGTAATTAGGCTAGTGATGATGAATTGACATTATGTAAAATTTTGCAGGGGTAATATGACATCACAGCATAAAACTATAAACTCCAACTGATCTAAGATGTATATTCATTATATAACAGTGCTATTAAGAAAAAACTGATGTGCCACTGTAGATCACTTGTCTTACATTCAAAAAAGCCCGAAAATCATGAGTCTTCCTTTCTTTCATCAGCTAGAGATCAAAAGTTTATACAATAAGCATTACAAGTAGAAACACATAGTCTGGTCCTACAGATAGTATTGAAATTTGATCAGTAGACCCTTCTAGTGAATAATGTTACACCTTCGCACGACCTGATGTTTTTCTCTTTTGTCTCAAAATTATTTTTCTCATTCTCATCTCGTTAAATTTTATTAGCATCTCCAACATATTGAATTCAAGATGGCCATTTTGAATTCCAACCCAGAGATACTCTTGAAAAAAAGAAAAAACGCCGACAGGAAAAGGTTGGAAAAACAGGAACAGATCAAGGAGCAGAAGTTAGCCAGGCAAAAATTGAAAAAGAAGAATAATTCCAAATTCATTAGGGCAGAAACATTGATAAGTAATCATAAAACCAATGAGTTAGAACGTAAAAGAATCAAAAACTTGACTAAGAAACATAACAAACAGTTGTCGAATTCTTCAGCTCCCGATTCAAATTACAAATTGTTGTTTTTAATCCGTATTCCAAATCATCAAAAGGGGTTGAAAATCCCAACTAAAGCTTATCAAATATTACAAATTTTGAAATTGACCGAGTCCAACACAGGAGTGTTTGTGAAGGCCAATAGTCAGACTTTGGATTTATTAAATTTGATTTCACCTTATATAATCATTGGTCAACCGTCATTGAGTTCGATACGAAAATTGTTTCAAAAAAGAGGTAGAATAATGATAAAGGAGGATATTGAAGATGATTCTGAGGGTGAAAAGGAAAAGATTGTTAAATTGGATAATAATCAATACGTTGAAGATAAATTTGGAGACGATTTGGGACTAATTTGTATAGAGGATTTAATTCATGAGTTGATTAACTTGAGTCCAAACTTTATTCAAATATCTTCATGGTTATTACCTTTTAAATTGAATGCTCCAATCAATGGATGGGGTCCTCAAGCGAAATTGGCAAGATTGAATTATAAAGATGATAATAAGGTCAAGGTGAATTTGTCACAAGATTCTAAATTGAAAGAAGTGGATGATATTGATAAGTTCATTGATCAACAAAATTGATAGAGTATTTGAATAAATGTTTTTATGAGAGTAGAAAAGTATATTACAAAGAGACAAGATTGTAGAGTAGAAATTGACATGGTAAGAGCTACCCACCCAATTTTAACCAAAGCCCGTACTTTTTTCTCTTTCATTTTGTCTTTGTGTGATTCAATTGCTGCTAAACAATAGAATGTTGTCATCAATTAATGATCAACATAATAGAATTTATGATGGGATACCAGCAACCAATCTTTCTAGCATACTGTTGAGTAAACGATACTATTGGAACTTCAAATTTTAATCATATGACTTTATTAGCAAAAATGTTGATTTTTTGGATGACTTTTCTCTCTGTTGGTAAAAATTCTTGCCTCACCTGATAGGGGTCCAAATTATTGCAGGATGATTAATTGGGCCGTCTCTTCATCACTTACGGAGTTGGTACGCATGTATCAAATGCATTAAATAACCAGATTGGTGATATAATAATAATAATAAGTGTATACACGACTTTTGAAATTATTCGCCCAAAAAGATGCAACAATTGTTAATTGTTTCATTGCGTAGTTCACAGTGACTATCACAAATTAAATGAAAGTAATGGGTGATTGATCTCCATATTTGAGAGAACAAGACACGTCCAACATGAGTGAGAGATCAATGAAGGTTTGAAATCATTAGATTACTAATTTAAAGTCGGTTGTGACAGGATAGATTAGTCGTTACATACAACTTAATAAAGCATCGGTTGAGGCAAAGACAACGTCCATTAAGAGGTGAATTGTGTGAGTAATGAACTAAACTGGATGCATATAAAACACTGAATTTCAAATTGCAAAATGAAATAAAATAAAATAAAATAAAATAAAATTGAAATAAATTTAAATATAGAAATGCAAAAAAGTGACACAAAAGGAGAATTTTTGTTGGTCCGCTCGTATCTGATGGAGTTCAGTTTCTAAAAATTACATTTGTGAGTTTCTAGAAAGATTTTATTATTTATTTTTATTCCTTATTAATTGAAAAATTCGGAAACACTTTATGTTTATATATACAGTTCATTCTTAATTTGAATATTTGCAAGCTTAAAGCTAGAGATACTATATATCATCCGATATTTAAAAAATGGAGGGGAAATGAATGCGGAATGGGAAATAATATTGAAAGGAATGGAAAAAGGTTGGGGGGTGTAATGGATGGTTTACTCAATCTTGTGGAAAAAATCTCATTTCTTTGAAGGAAAAACTAAAAAATGAAAAAATAAAAAATAAAAAATAAAAAATAAAAAATAAAAAATAAAAAAAAAATTAATAATTGAAATTTGATTATAACAGATGGAATTTTATACAGCTTTACTTCACTTCCGAACAATCAAAGTATCCGAAGATTTCAATTTATAATCCTCAATGAATCTGGATTGCTATTCTCGTATTCATTATTCTTCGTTCAATATTAATTACCTAAAATCAACATACTAGATACAGTCTAACGCTTACTTATGGATATACGATAACTAAAAGAAATAGTGTCTCAGACTGAAGACAATTAGTTGATAATGGCAAGTACTTATTGATGTCTCATTTTGTCTTGACCATTTGTTTTTGTTTGTTTATCTGATTGAGACATCAACAGAGAATAAGCGAAACGAAGTATATTAGCAAACGCTACTTCAAAAGTTGATGAGCAATCATAGTGAAATATCAGATATTAATCGAATATTCGGTCCTTTGTGTTGTTGTTAATGTTGTGATGAAATTTTACATTTTCATTTTTGTGTCTATAATTATAGAGTCCTGCATCTCTCGATAAGCGGAGTTGGATCTAACACAAAACCCTAAATCGATTGTCAACGGGTTTCAGATTTTGCATCTTTTTTTTTCTGTTTGATAGAATGACTTGGTTTATTTATTTGTGTGTGTGTGTGTGTGTGGCTAATTAATTATTGTGCAAAATTCAATACGAGTCGTTTGGAACTGTCCTGGCCATTAATGTATTATGATGTTAGGTATAATAAGGATTTACGTATAAATGGAGTCTAGGTGTAGTTGTAAATCTTGATAGCATGAAATCCAATATATGAATGTAAGATTAGATACACAAATTGCCTCAATTTTCGTCATTTTAAACACATGCTTAAAGAACAAATTGATTCTATGTAATAAGGATGATGATCTTTGAAAAACTCAGTAATTATTTCCTTGAACTTCATTATTTCTGGTTCAAGTTTCCTAAATTGATACAAAGTGGGAGCTAAAATATAATGTACCTATATTCCATCTGTTATCCATGAATAGTTCATGTAATAATTCTGTCTCATAATCGTAATATGTATAGTTATAAATCTTGTTATTGTTTCATTTGTAAAACATTGTCTATGGTTTATTTCTTCCACCCATGTTGAATGTAATAAATCAAAAAAACAGAAACATAATTAATTTAGAATGACCAAATTGGAAGCATAATTTCATTTGAACATGAAGCAATCGAGGTAAAGACAATAGAAAGAAAAAAACCACTGGACCATTGAACATATAAAACAGCGTGGTGGTGAAGACCCCAAAAATGCTGCGCGTCATCATTAATGCCAAGTTCTGCATGGATAATTTAGTTTACCCTTCATCAAATTTATATTCAAACCTCAGATAGTGATGATGACAATAACGATATTATTTATTCAAAACGAGGTTATACTACACTAAAACACTAATCAAACTTGCACCAGACTAAATGGTTAAACGTAAATTTTTGAAGCGCTGATACAATTTCTGTTCCACACCAATTGTGTTTATGATTAGTTTGCAAATACAAAGCACAAGATAAGCTTAAATTAAATTAAAATTTTTAAATCTATAAAAGTTAGAAAAGCTTGAAAAAACGTACACACATGAAAACCAAAAATTTAACTCCGGGCATGTTTTTGACTAATTTTAATTCAAAATATACGTAATGGAAATTTATACAAGCTTGAAAAAAATATGTTTTGGATACATCATAATGAAGTCATTGAGCGGCAGTTGGGGAAATTCATCCTAATCTCGAGAAAAGAATAGGATTGGAGTTGACAAAGAACAAGGATGAAAATTTAGCGGCTACTAATGTGTAATATGTTTTTTCTTTGTACAAAGTTTACCCTTGTTGCTTATATTTAATTTCTTTCATGTTTCGGATATGCTGTTTTTGTATACAACAGAGGGTGTAATATTACTCTGATATATGTATGTTTTAGATTTAAGAGAAAAAGGTTTTTTAGTTTTGATAGTAATGCAATTAATTAATGATATCTAATTGAAAGGTGCAATGTTGTAAATTGAGCCTTAGGTTCTAAAAATTCAGCCACGAATTTCGTTGCCACGAGTTATGTTGCCACGAATTATGGCCAATAGATTAGGCTCGTGCTAAATGCAAAGAAAAAAATGATCGACAGAAAATAAAATTCACAGTTTAGAAAAAACAATAAGGGAATCAGAGATAGAGAAAATTACAACAAAAGCAACAACAAGACCACTCAATGATAAATGTTTCAGTTCAGTTGGAGCAAATTTACAAGATAATGATCATCGAGGATGGAGCATTTACTTGAAAAAAATAAAACATAGAGTGAAGCAAATGAAAATAGTGTAAATAAATTTGATCTCTAAAATGTAAGGGGTGTGAGAGTGACTAATTATTTGAGTGTTATAGTTGCTCTAGTTGTAGTTATAGCAGATGGACGACCAATTGATTGCATGCACTGGTGGAAAGTTGACTTTGACTGATTTTGAGACAATGTTTTACAGATGTATAGAAAAAGAAAGGAAGGTTAAATGTGAGACACAGTAGATTGCAAATACAGGAGGTTTCACATTAACAATCAATGGAAGGTGTTGGTAGGTATTTGTATGTGTTTGGTACATTTAAAGACAAGAGCAAGCTATTGATATTATAATGTAATGATGAGGAATTTTTGAATGAGTTAGATTGAGGGAGTGAGGAAGGAAGGGAAAAAGGGAGGTGGTGGTGGTGCCGAAGGAATACAAAATGTTACTGTACTGAATTTGAGATTTAACAAATGATGCGTTTGATGGAATCTCTTTTTTTATTTTTTTAATTTTTTATTTTTTATTTTTTTAATTTTTTTATTTTTTTTTATTTTGTAAATTAGAATTAGAATAAAAATAATAATAGTAAATAATACGTTAGACATGGAATAGTACTACAATTTATATATAATTACCATTCCATTCTATTCCTCTCTATATTTTTTTCTCATAATCACCAGTTTTATCTTCATACAACCACCAATCATCTATCCATATACATCTATATATATATATATATATATATATATTCACTATATTACTATCACTACCATCTACCTAATTCTATTATATTTATTACCACTATTATTACCATTTTTACAACCACTTGAACTTCAACAAGTCAAATTTTTACAACCACAATCTGACTACTACTCACAACAATATCCTGCCTTCCTACAATCAATTCTATAACAATCACTTCTAATTTCATTCCATCCAACATTTTTTTTAAACTTAGTTCTGCCGCCTACCCACCATACACACATTAAATGTTATAAAATTCACAATGGCTGGTCTATCTAATTTATTAAACAATACTTCCTCCAATACTAAACTGACTTCCAATTACATTTCAAACTCATCAATCAATAATCACAATCACAATCACGCCACCTCACCACCACCATTATCAACTTCATCACTCAATCTGCAACAACAAATTTCAGCATCTGCAAATATGCCGCCTACCCTTGCCTCCATAACCCCTCCTAATAGTGACTCAGATATCTGCACTTCTGCTTCATCTTCATCTTCATCCTCATCCTCCCTATCAATGTCCTCCTCACCTTTCAAATTCAATTCCGCTAACGAACAACAACAACAACAACAACAACAACAACAGCAACATCAACAACAGCAACAGCACAGCTCTAAAGAACAACTATCAACACCACCTAATAAACCACTTTATATGTTAAGAGATCTTGTGCCTAAGTCAAAGATCAACCCACATTTACTCGGACAAAAGAATTTTGTCAAATTAGCCATACGTCGTAAATACTCGTCAAAGAAGAAACTACTGTCCAGTGCTGATGATTCAAAAATTCACAACAATAGTCTACACGACACCAAACAATCGAAGCTACATATAAAGTCCCTTAAGGCAGGCATAAAGATAAAACTAACAATTTCATCCAACTTGTTTAATTTGTACCTTGGTTTAATTCCGTTCACTGACGATCGTAAAATATACTCATTATTTAACGATGATTCCTCCACTACTCAATATCAAAAATTGATGAATAGCGATTCAGGATCAAGTAATAATAATAAAGAAACGATGAATAAGAATATGATTAGTAAAGGTTTACAATTGATCAATAACAATGTGGTTGACCTTAGCGAGTATTCGAATAAGATCATCAAATCTTTCACAAATGATCTGCATTTGATTCCAACTTTCAATTCCCTAGACACCGCAGTTCAGTCTTTGTTTGGTTCTAAAAACTTTACCTTGATTCGTATTACTAGGTCCACTACTGATGATGTTCACGGTAGTTGTATTTTAAAACTAGAAACTGCAAAACCAGGTGATTTCAATTTGATCGATGATGAAGAAAATAGTGATGAAATGTTACATAGTCTAGGTAAATCAGGTGAAGTTCCAAATAATTTATTTTTCAAGAAAATAATCGCCAGACCAAGGTACAAAAGTAATATGAAAATCTATTTTATACCTGAGGATTTGAATTATTCATTGTATACCGATTACAGGATGTTTGAGCGTGATTTGCTCAATGGAATAATACAAATTGAGTTTGAAAATTTATCAAATCAAACTGATTTATCAGTTAAAAGGGTTGAAAGTTATGATAGAAGTGTCTTTTGTACATTCCCCATGGATGATGTGTTGAGGAAATATAAAAATATGTTAATGGATTCCAAACAAGACTTGCAACCACAGCAAGAGCCATGTTCGATACAACAATCACAACAACAACCACCACCAACGTCATCATCATCAACATCACCTCATCAACAAATGAACCATCAACCAGCTATGAGTAGTATAAGAGCGCATTCAGTCGATGACGTACTTATGAACGGTACCAATGCAAATCAAAACTTCACTCCTCAATTGCCAACAAATCAACTTCAACCACAGTTCAATCATCACCAACAACAACAGCAACAGAATTACCAGCACCCTCATACCTACCAATTCCATCTTCCACCACCTCCACCACCCCCAGCTCACTCTCAGCTGTTTTCTTTTCCATCACAAATGTCTCCTTTGATGATCCAACCACACTCATATTTCCAACCACAACAACAACAGCAGCATCCTCCTCCTTATCCTCGTCCACCGGTATTTACAAGTCGTTCCCATACCCAAGCTGCTGGTCCAGCTCCGGTTCTAGCTAGTTCTTTACCAAATCTAACGCAATTACCACCACCAATATTCAAACATCATCCGATAACACCTAGAAGTTCTATGTTCAAAGAGGATGCTCTAAGTTTATTGCGTCCATTTAATGATAGACAAGGTTCGAGTATGAGTTTCGAAGAGTTGATCAAACAGCAACAACTTCAGCAACAACGGGAAAGTCGTAGTACAATTCAAAATTAAATGTACAAATTTTGCTTATAAAGTTGTATTAATATATATATTGTTTGTACTTTCAACTTCTTAACTTTCTCGAATTTTATTCGTGAGTGATTATTATGAGCTTAATTTATGAACATAATTCACTAGCCTCAGCGCTTAAAAAAAAAACGTTTAGAGTTTCACAAACTTTAATTTGTAATATTGAAAACTTACTACTTTAATGTTAAACTTTATGTTGAAAGTTTAAATTCAAGCTAAATTGTCAGGTAGGTTTAAACTTAGGACTTTTAGCGTGAATGCAAAGAATCAACAAAGATGTTAGACTAATTATTAATCACACTTGCTTTCTACATTGAACTCAGATTTTCAAGACAACATTTTGATACTTCAATGGTCGCAGGTGAACAAAGTTTTACAATTCACGGATGTTCATTAACTATACTTTTAAAGCGACATTTTCCTCACTGATATAACTTTCAAATGGCTTCAACGCATTTGCAACGTCATTTTTAACGAATTTTTCAGTTTGTTGTGGTGCTCTTCCTACAAAAGTTGAAGGGTCTAATAATTTATCCAAATCATTCCAGATTGGTTTGAAATATTCGGTGTTTCTGACTCTCTCTATTAAATCGTTATCACCACCTTGTTGTTTGACCACATCGGAAGCTTGATGGGATAATACCCTGATTTCTTCATGACAATCTTGTCTACTTCCTCCCTTTTCAACCATGGCCATGATGATATTTTCCGTAGCCATGAATGGCAATTCGGAATTGATTCTACGCTCAATGACTTTTGGATAGACAACCAAACCCGAAGTGATGTTCAACATGGTTGACAATAAGATATCACAGGTTAAGAAAGCAGAAGGCAAACTGATTCTTCTAATTGCTGAATCATCAAGGGTTCTTTCAAACCATTGGACCGATGCAGTTTGTAATGCATCACTGTATAACCCTCCCAAATGTCTTGCTAATGAACATACTCTTTCACATCTCATTGGGTTTCTTTTATACGCCATTGCAGAAGAACCAATTTGTGATTTTTCAAAAGGCTCTTCAATTTCTTTCAAATTGGCCAATAATCGAATGTCAGTAGCGAATTTATGTGCAGTAGCTCCAAAGGAAGATAATGGACCCAATACATCGATGTCGATTTTTCTCAGATAAGTTTGTCCTGTGCATGGGTAGACGGTGTCGAAACCTAAGAATTTACAAACCAACTCATCCAATTGTTCAACTTTGTCATGATCACCATGGAATAAACTTAAAAATGATCCTTGTGTACCAGTGGTACCTTTCACACCTCTTAACCCAATATCGTTTCTTGCTCTAACCATATTTCTCAAATCCCATAATAACTCTTGTAACCACAAAGTAGCTCTTTTACCAACAGTGGTTAATTGTGCTGGTTGGAAATGAGTCCAACCTAAAACGGGCAAGTCTTTATACTCAAGAGCAAATTTCGATAATCTATCAATAACATTGACCAACTTAGGTATCAAGATGTCATAAGCGTCTCTGAGAAAGATCAAGTCGGCATTATCGGTGACAAAACAGGATGTAGCTCCTAAATGAATGATACCACTGGCTTTAGGACATGTTTCACCAAAAGTATGAACGTGGGCCATGACGTCGTGTCTGACTTTGGCCTCTTCTATGGAAGCATTTGCAATCTCTTCATCAGTAATAGTCAAATGTTCTGACATTTGTTCTAATGCTTCATCGGTGATGACTGACAATCCAACTTCTTTTTCAGCTTTGGCTAAATTGTACCATAATTTTCTCCATGTTGAAAATCTATTTCTTAAGGAGAAAATCTGAGACATTTCCTCAGAAGCGTATCTTGAGGATAATGGAGTGGAGTATTTATCATAATCTGACATGTCGATATAATGAGATGAGAGTGGTATTGAAATGTAATTTTTATAAACTGTTGTTTCTCCTTATTAAAGAGAAAAAAATGTATGTATTTTTTGACTCTGATTTCCCGCATGATTTAAGGTTGCAAAAAACCAGATCATTTTGAGCCCAATCTATATTTATACAACTGAACAAGCTGGTTTATGATGACTTGTTGAGTATCAGCTAATGTAAGACCTATTCAGCAATTCCGTGTTGTTAGACTCTTTTTTCTCCACTTTTCCATATCCATTTGTATCTCGATGAGCTTCATCACCTTCCACATACTCATTCAAATTCTCATCATCATCATCATTTGAATCCTTCTGCTCCTCCATTTCGCCTTGTTCGTGGTCTGCATATAATGTATAGACAGCACCCTTGAAAAACGTATAAATGAAACCTAGCTTAGTTTCAATCTGCCTGAGATTGTTTATAGTTATATTGGTTGATTTGTTATTAATGTCTTCGTTATTTTTCGTTATATTCGTGGTTTCATGAATGAATGATTCTAGTTCATTAGAGATCAGCTTTAGGTTATTATTGATTGATTGGTATTGTTTGAGAATGTTCACTTCCAACGAAGATAGTTTATTTGAGTATTGATTGTAGTCTACAGATGATACGTCTATGACATTTGTACTATTCATAGTTGTGTCTTGTAGCAGTTGATTCATAATTGTTTGTTTACACTTTGAAAAGTTGTAAGTAACTAGGAAAATAAAAAAGTTACATAATCTATTACATTATACAAATTTCATTCGTTTCAATATTTTTGCTATTTCCATTTTGTAATTCATCAGCTTCATTTTACAACCTATTATTGATCCAAAGTTGTTTAGAATAATCACGTAACATGTCTGAGTCTATCACCTTGCAACAGCAGCATCAAAACCAACCAATTGAGCACACTGTTCCAGTTTCCAAATCTACTGGTGCTAACTATACTACTCAACAAGACTCTTCTTCACAAGATACCAATAACAATGGCCATGAGGGACCAACCAACACAATTGATCCATCAATGAAAAAGAAAAGATTAGTTAGAGCCCCACCAACTGCGAATCCATTAAAGTATAAAGCGTGGTTTTTCGGTCATGTCCTCACGTTGGTGTTTGGCACAATCACATTTATATTTCAAATCTTTTGGTTGCCTAACATATGGTACTTAAACTCAATCTGTTATCGATTGGCTTTAATTGGGTCAATCAGTGCTTTGACAGCTACGTTCAGTCATAAATTCGGATTACATTGGTTACCACCAATTGCTACTTTGATGAGCCATCAGAATTTCCAATACTTGGTTCTTGCTATAATATGGTGTTTTTCATTCAAATCTATTTTCAAAATCATTCCTTATTATATCTTGAGTGTATTACATTTGAGTAAGACTAAAAACATCCAATTTGTTCAGAAACAATCATCATTCCTAGCTTCAATCATCGCATATGATGAATTGTTATTGATTGTTTACTTATTAGTGAGAACATTGTTTTTTAGAAACGCAAGTGGGTATCAATTGACTATATTTTTGATATTTTACTGGTTGAGAATCTTGTATAATAAAGAAACGGGTAATTTGTTCGCCACAATCATTGAGAGATTAGATGGTAAAGTCACAAAAGTTAAGAATGAGAAAGTACAACATTATTGGAGTAAGATAAAAGCATTTGTCAAGGATAAACAAGCACAAGAACACGAATAAACAAGCACAAGAACATCAAGTTGATTAAATAGTTATCAATTGTAATATACACACATTTATTTAGTGCACTTTTTTTTTTGCTGTTACAATTCCAACAATTACAGTAGAGAGAACCTCCTGTTTGCAATGTCGAGTCCAATCATTTATCAATTGGGTCATTTACCAATCAAAGATCATTGTTTCTCACCTGATCGTTCAATATTAGCCATCACAAAGGAAAATTACGTCGAAATATACAAACTCAATCAGAACTTCTCAATTAAACCTCAATTGATTGCAACTTTAAGTGACCACGATAAAACAGTCACGTCAGTAGATATATCACCTGATGGTTCGAAGATCTTGACTTGCTCTCAAGATAGAAACGCATTGGTTTGGGAAATCAAAGACCAAGTTTATAAACCAACATTGGTGCTTTTGAGAATCCATCGTGGTGCAACTATATGTAAATGGTCTCCCGATGGGAAAAAGTTTGCTGTTGGAAGCAGTGATCGTATAATTGCCGTTTGTTACTACGAGGAAGAGAATGATTGGTGGGTATCGAAACATATCAAAAAACCAATCAAATCAACAATTACAACGATTGATTGGCATCCAAATTCAATTCTCTTGGCTTGTGGATCTACTGATGGTCACGTTAGAGTGTTTAGTGGGTATATCAAAGGTATTGACTCCAAGCCAGACCCATCAGTTTGGGGTTCAAAATTGCCATTCCAAACATTATGTGGTGATTTCATCAATGAAACTCAAGCTTGGATTCATGGGGTGAAATTCAGTCCTGATGGAGACGCATTGGCATGGACAAGTCATGATTCCTCTATTGGGTTTGTATACCCACAAGGTGAAGGATTAGAACCAAAAGCTATTTTGAATTTGAAAACAAATTACTTACCATTTATTTCCGTAGTTTGGATCAATGAGTCCACAATCGTGGTTGGAGGGTTCAATTGTAATCTTGTGGTATTCAAGGGCGATGAATCTGGTTGGAAACAAGCGTATCAGATTGAGGAACAGAAAGATTTGACCAAGGATACTGCTCCATCTGGTAACGATGAAGACGAAGAGATCTCATCCCATCAGGCTTTAAACATGTTTAAACAGATGGATTTAAAAGGTAGAGCGAATAAACCATCACAGAAATCAAATAGAAGTTTGAATACAATTCATCAAAATACAATCAACAGTATTAAAAATTTCACAACCAATCAAGTATCAACCTCGGGTATAGATGGAAAAGTAGTGATTTTCAATATCTAATATACATTTATTGATCTATTTAATTCTTTAGTCAGTTAGTAATTGATCCAATTAGATTGAAATTTATTAATCAGTGTAATTCTAGAGCTTGGTAAGGTGTATCTTCAGGTTATTTGGTTCAGAAGCAGAACTGATAACATATTTTTTCATCATAATAAATTAAAGTCTCATAAACATACCTTTTTGATAGTTAGTAACCCTTGAAATTTGAAAAGTAAAATCAGATGGTGATGCATGTGTTTGTCTATGGCTCATATTGATTCGCCGGACAGAAAATGTAGGAACATATTCATCATTTAAACAAAAGCGTCGATTAACATACTAAAAATTGTTAGTCAATAAAGTTGATTGAAATAAATCTTTCTAAAATTCATAAACGAAGAATTCCTTAACAATATGTCCTGCATGTACATCCTCAGTAATTATGTAGTTACATCAATTGTTTTAATCATGATATATTAGAAAGATAGACTTGGTGGTTGTCACATACCAATTATTTGAGTAAGTTATTTGAATGTTTTTTCAAGATGCATCTTGAGAAAATTTTATAGTAATAAAATTCGTGCTACCATCTGTATGTTTACCCGGTTTCTGAAGGCTTAACATTGGAATTTAAAAAGGTTAAAGACCGAAGTAATGAATGATTTCTGGTTCGTAACCAATAGCTATTTGGTTTGATCTCTACAACCAAGGGTATCATGTTTATCTGCGTAAAGAAGAATCTTGCAATGTTATGCAAAAATCAAGCAACAAGCTTTTTACAAATTTTTAGAAATATAGATTCCGACTTACAAACCATAGACCAAATTCCAAAGCCGATATTACTATTACCTAGTCAATTGAAGGCCAAACTAGTTCACAGTCTAATGTCATACCCTGTTTTTATGACCATTGATGGTTGAAAGATTCTCTGTTGCATCAAATTCATAACACAAAAAATAAAGATTATGCAGACTCAAGTTTCATAATCATCTTATCTATAACACAACACCACCAAAATTCCAAAACCACATCACCACTTTTTCTCAAAGAATCATAACCTACAACAGTTTGACTTCTACATCTATTCCATCACAAACAAATCATCTTTTTAGTCAAACTTCATACCAGGCAATGTCTGTCAATTCCAATGAGAACCAACCATTGAGTCAGAAGTCCACCAAATCCAGCGTCGATACCACGATCCCTATCAAGTCATCTAAATCATCATCTCCACATACTTTGAGACATGCTCAATATAGCTCTCCAGCAGGATTGTCAACTATGAGATCACCTCCACCTGACTCCACCCCGCCATCTTCATCAGGTCAACACACGGATACATATACTGATTTCGAAGAGTTGACTCATCCCAGACGCCGATATTCATTCAGCGCTAAAGAATTTCAATCCATGAACCCAGATAAACCTTTGTATCAACGTTTACTATCTAATCACCAATCAGTTACCAACCCCACTTCCCCATTGGACCATAGTCTAAACTTTAGTCCTCATGGAGTGTATTTGCCATTATTCACTTCTGGAAATGAATTCGACGAGCGTAGTATCAGTTCAACCGAAGCTGATCATCGTAGAGTAAGCATTGTCGAGGTAGTGAATAGTTTAAGACCATCGAGATTGATTGGGAATATAAAACCTTTGGCTAATTGGTATGAGTTTTATAAACCAGCGACTTCCAAGATCAAAAACAAACAAGTACGGAAGTATTATCAAGAGCAGAATTATTTGATAGAGAAGTTCCAAGAGATTGATAATTTCTTGGACGCAGGAAAGATCCATTACAACATGTTGACACAATATGGAACAGATGGATCAAAATTGTTGGAGTTAGAACTGGAGCAACCAAAACTGAATGGGATACTCACCACCAACAAGGCTACCGATATCGAACATGGTGATTCTACAAATAGCACCTCCAAATACTCTAGATTTTACGATGTGCCGGGAAATGTAGGCAATGACGGATCAAAGTTTCTTGGATATAATAAACAAGAGAGTAGTTCTCAGATATTAATTGCAATCTTGATCAATTTCTTAATCAATGTTTTATTAATGATTGGAAAATTGATAGTTGCATTATTGACAAGCTCAATGTCAGTCATTGCATCATTAGTCGACTCAATCTTGGACTTTTTATCCACATTCATCATATATATTGTCAATAGATTAGCCGCACAAAATGATTGGAAAGTGAAACATTCATACCCAATAGGTAGATCAAGATTGGAGCCTTTGGGTGTTCTCATCTTTTCAATTATCATCATCATCTCGTTTTTTCAGGTGGGACAAGAATCATTCAAGAGACTCTTTTTTCCAACTAATAAAACACCCGCCGCTATTGGAATCGATGCAATTGCGATTATGACTATCACGATACTCACCAAATTTGGTTGTTGGGTGTGGTGTAAAAGCAGCAAGTCGAGTTCAGTCCAAGCCTTAGCTCAAGACGCAATGACTGACGTTGTATTCAATACCGTCTCGCTCTTGATGCCTACAGTTGGACACTTTTCCAACATCTGGTGGCTCGATCCTTTAGGTGCATTGATGTTGTCAATCTACATCATCATCAATTGGGGTGTCACTGCTTTTGAACATATCAATAATTTGACAGGCGCAGCCGCTGATACTTTGGACTACAAGGTCATTTTGTATCTTGCTTATCGATTCGCAGAGCCAATCAAACAAATAACCGCTTTGAAATGCTATCACGTGGGTGATAACTTGAATGTGGAAATTGACTTGGTGTTTGCAAATGATAAGGATTTGACTTTTAAAGATTGTCATGACATTGCAGAAGCTTTACAATATTCTATTGAGAGTTTGCCAAATGTAGAAAGAGCATTCGTTCATATAGATTACATGTCAAATAATTATCGTGGACACTTGAATATATGACCGTTGTTAATAGTGTCTCATGAGGGTGCTAGTTTTGTGAAGTACATTATTGAATAGGGATTTGTAACTGTGTAGTACTTGTAGTCACGCACTGAATGTGTTATGATCTGTGTCTACTTTTGTACTTTCCTTTAATGTGCGTTAAAGTCATTAAAAGAAAGAATCGAACTTAAGTCTATAAATGTACTTCAATAATCATGTCTCATTCAATGCCATTTGCAATCCCAATTTATACTTAGTTAGTAGATCTCTTTGATTACTCAAACTTATTCTGTCAAACTTTTCTATTATGATCTTAATATTTTTAACCGCTTGATTCACTTTCACCGAATCGACCAAACGAGGACTCTTAATCAAACACTTGATTAATTTAATTGTGAATATACCAGTGAAATAAAAACAGAAATGCAATTGATCGGATAAATACGCAAAGTATGAATCATTTTTGATACTATTGATATACCCAATTGACTTTATTGCAAACTCAAACATTTTATGCAAATTGGCCTCGTCTTGACAATTATCGAACACAAAATTCAAATTATCAGCTTCGAACATTGATTCAGCTTGATCTCGTTGAATGAATGACAAGATTTTATAAGTATATACATAAGTTATCAACATGGAGCAAAAATTGTAATTGAATTCGATAAATTGTAACGCTGGTTGATTGAATAGGTATTCCCAATTTTCATACCATTGATCTATTTTGATAAATACCATTTGAAAATTATGATTTACTCTGTCTATATTTGTTTCATTGATATTTGATTGGATGTACTTATACGCTATGTATAAGATACCTATTTCACTCACCATTCTGCCATCGAAATTTGTTGCATTTAATAAACTCAAGGCAGAAGCACAATTCTCAATCCTAACGTCATCTAGAATAGACATTCGACCGGAAAAAATACTGTTTACTAAATGAGCTAAACATAGATGGTTGTAGATACGCAATATCGTTAGGGGTTCGCCGTGTAGGTTGCCAAAGGTTGAGCTTGTCAAGTATGTGGTCAATCCGTTGCATGACAATAACCACGGATCTAAATTGAATCGTTGCAATTCATTATCATTAATAAATTCAAGTGGTAACTTACCGTCTTTCAATATCGTAGATACCATTGAAGAAATTGAAGTCAGATAGATGGATAGTATGACTATTGCTTGCAAATGTTCAACTAAACCAAATTGGTCCGCTTTAAATAATGAGTACTTTAATGATGAGTGATTCAAATCACGTACAACTTGTTTGATCAATTGTAAATACTTTAACTTCTTTTCATCAACATCATCCTCGTCAAAAACGGAGTACTTCAAGCTAATTAAACAGCAAGATGTTAATAGCAATGGAGATCGTAGTTTAATATCATTGACTAGATCCTCATTACTGATTCCAGACGGGAACGATACCCAACGACCATAATTTCTTCTAAAATCGTTGATTAATTGCAACACCTCCGTTTCGGAAATTATGTTCAAATCTAATATACTCTGATAATTTAAAGTATGTGGTATGGTATCGATAGGATACAAATTAAGGATCTGATCTGGTTTCACCTCACTTGGTTTCTCGTTCAAGTAATTACCTATAATTGAAATCGGAGATAACTTGAATGATTTACTGGGACTATCAAACTTTACTTCATTCTCAAATATTGCGCTTTTCGTGCTATGCATTGAGTTGACACTCTCAACTAGTAATTCGGCATCTCGATCATTTCCAAGATCATTGTGTTTATTCTTCAATATGGATAATATTTCATTCACGCCTTGATGTATCTGATCCAATTTTGAATCTCCAATTGGACTACTATTCACATTAACTGTGTTTGATTGAGGTATGTCTTCGTCCAATTCAAATGAGCATGTTTTGCTCAAAAATTTGCACCTCAAACATCGATTGGTATCTTCTGGTGATCGAAAACACCTTGTTTTCTGTTTTCTACATAGTTGACAGGCCTTCAATGTTCGTGAAGCCTGTGCCAATCTTCTAGTTTCATTTTCTTCTTTAGATACGGACGACTTCCTTCTTTTGGTACTGTTACTGACACCACTTGTCTCCATGTTAGTAAAAAATTATTTGTTCCGTTGGAAGAATATTGTGTTTTTGTGGAGTGAGACAGATAAGATAAAATGTAATTTTTATTTACTAGAGAATTAATACGTGCATTACAATTACTATTGAATTGATAGGTGCAATGGATATATTAACTAAAGAACACTATTGTAGAATAAAAAAAACCATGAAACAAGGTTAAACCGAAATAAGACTCACACCTAGGCATTCTTTAGTATCAATTCAATTAGTAGTATTTGTTACCTTTTTTATGTTTCTTTTCTTCTTTCTTAACAATTACCAATTCAATTGGAGAACATTGACCACCAATTGATTCGTCGTAGATTTTGTATAATCCTTTGTTGTTAACTTTACAGTGCCAGAATTTAGTTTTTCCGTACAATGCTAATAAGAATTGATCATCTTCTTCAACAATTGAGAAACCTTTTTTATATAAAGCATCTGGTTGACCTGGAAATGGATCGAATTGGAATTGATGATTAGCGACAATTTCACCCAATCTATTTTTTTCATCAGTTAAAACAGTGTCACACAATTTGAAGAAATCGACGTCTTCACAGTCGTCAGCGCTGATTTCGCAGTATTCATTTTCATCATCTGAGTAATCACCTCTTTTGTATTTGTGTTTCTTGTCATCGTCGTCATTACCGAATGGATTACCGTACCAATATTTCTTTTTCTTCTTGTCATCGCAATCCTCACAATCATCAACAATTGGTTCTGGAGTAGGGTATGAATAACATGACTCACAAGTGATGGTGTGACAACCATCGTGTTCTAATTGACCATCTTCTAATTCAAAGACCAAATCTAAAACAGTGACGTGTTTGTCATCGCATTCTTTAACACCAAGAGCGAATTCAAAATCAACGGAGGTCAAACCTTCACAATCTTCAACGATTGGAGTTGGTCTAACGTAACCAGCAGAAACGATGGAAGCAGCTAATGATAATAAAGCAATTGAGAATCTCATTGAATGATGATGATGAGAAATGAAAGTAGGGAGATAAGTCTCGTTATTTATACTTGACAGTTTTGTATGAATGTGTATGTTTTTTGAGTGTTGGTGATACATTGACAACCACTTTTTGCTGAAACCGACTTAAATGTCGATTGACGTCATGTGTTTGATTCGGATGTGTATTGGTTTTCGTAAATTTAGATAGAAGAGTTTATATTCATTTTCCCGTTTATTGAACCGGTGTGTGAAATTATGAGTTTTGAGTCACTGCAGAATTCTTTTTTTGATTTTGTGGTTCGTAAGGATCGATACACATTTTGAAATGTTTCAACTAAACACCTCAAATAGAATTCCCACATTTGAAAACTTGAAAGCGAATTTTCGGATTTCTAAGAGTTACACTTGTGTAGGGTTGATTCATTCATGAATTTGGTAGCGAAAGGTAAGGAATGTTTTTGCAGCCGTCGATTAAAGTACTACACTAAGCCACTGATCCTTGATTCAATTCTATAACTGTCATAAGTCGTGGCTTAAACAAAGAGATTTTATCAATTGAGATATTCTATACTTATATCGCTTATAACTATTCAAATCAATACAATTCTAGCATAAATTTTCTCAAACTAGCCCTTGTTTTCATCTTTTAATGCAAAGTTCATTGCGAAGTGTTTGTAGAAACTTCTCTTCAAGATATGGCTGTCTTTAAATACAAACGACTTTCAAGAATGTAGAAGTGATTCTATGTCAGACTCAAAGCCAAGTCTGTATCTCGAGCCTATATTAATTACCTGATTAGCGACTAATCATATGAATTTTTCTCAGTGGCATGTCTGACTCTAGCACGAGATCTAAAAATTTCTTAGAACAACTTGCTAATAAAGTACATAACTTTACCAGTTCAAATACTTTTCAGTCCTTTCACAATATTCATCGGATAATGATGTTGAACAATCTCCTAATAATTTATTCTCCAACATAGTCAAATCTTGACCCAAAAATTGTTCTACCTGCTGATTTTTCAATATCTGTATCACATAAGGTATTAATCCTTTTATATGAATCAACTTGTTTGATCGATCAGCCTCACTTAAGGTCACACCCATGTAATCATCGCCACCAATGGTATCCCAATAAGCAATTGAGTTCGGAATCAACACCGATTTTCCATCTCTACATGTCTTTTTCCCCACTGACCAAGGTTCAGGCACGATGTTGAAATCTGTCAAAGATGACACGTAGTCTAGTTGATAATCATCAACATGAGGATCTCTTGACTTTGAAATTATGAAAATATGGGGACGGTATAACTCATTCAAACACCCGCATTCCTTATTGTGCGATCTGGCAATACCCAACCAATACTTATTATATTGACTAATCTCCTCTGGTAAAAACTTTTGTGGAATTTCAATTAGTTGAGTGCCACCTCTTAATTTTCCAGCATTGTCATTTGCATTCAAAATGTTGAAAGGAGGACCGGTGATTTTTCCACATTCACCATTTGACAAATCACATTTTATAATTCGAAGTGGATTGAAATTATAGATGAAATTGATATAATCATTATTGTTCAGAATCATAAACGGGGCCCAATTCTTTTCTCTATAACTTCGTTTTTTATCCTTGATTGATAATCTGATGATATTATACGGGTCGAGTAATGGTCGATATATATGCATCGCTCTATACCATTTAATCTCTGTTCTTCTAGCGTTGAATATAATTATAGGTTCTTGGATCTTTTCACCAATATCATTGTGATATTCATTTAGTATGACTCTTGGATCCTCACTACCAATAATTTCTTTTTCCTCTTTTTTACCTTCATCTATATAATGAGGTAGAATGGTAGGAAATGTTAAATTTGAGTTTGGGAATTGAAACCCTTGGATCTCTTGCCAGTTTTTATCGAAAATTTGACCTGAAAGTATGGAAATGGTAGGATGATTTCGTCGAGCTTGCTTGGCATAAACAATACGGTTCACCATGAAGTATACGCCATAATTTTCCATCCATGTTGAACTACCACAGAACTTGAACCATTTTTTGCGTAGGATATCTTCTTCACTTTCATTTTCTTTATCCTGGAAACATAATTTGTAAATCGGATTAATTTCGGACATTTCTTTCAATTGATCTCGTAAAATTTTCAAATCCTGTTCCTTATTCAAATCAAATAGTTCACTTGATTCAATGATATGTTCATTATGTACTTGAATCAAACTGCAATTGAAATTTTCTGGTTCGAACATGGATTTCTCTGTTTTATGATTAATAAATGAAAAACCAGGTAAAAGAATCGACTTGAAATGAAGTTTTGAAATCCTTCGATTGATAGGTTTGGTTGAGAATCCATCTTTCAACATATAATGATATTCAGTTGATAGAAAATACCAGATATTGAAATTTAGAACCAATAGTAGAATTCCAATGCAGTATATGGGAAATTTGGAATTGGTGAATACTTTTTTATTGTTCTTCCAATAGTACAAGGATAGTATAATTGATACTGGCGTTATAACTAGACATGTGATTAGGTATATAGAACTTAAATCATCCTGTAGATACATGATTAGATGATGATCTTAAATTTTATTATGGAAAATATATTATTTGGTTGTAAAAATAGAAACAATAGTAGTCGATATATAAGTCAGATTTTATTATTCATGGACAATAAATCACCTTTTAAAACTTCTACACTACAATGTTTAAGCAAACTTCATACGTAGATATCCCGAGACTTTTAAACATAGTGTCCTTTGAGATTAAATGGAAGATATGGAAATGATCAGTATTAGTTTGGTATTGAATACTAGAATTATTTACAAGCAGGGACCTCCATGAAATACATTATATTAATTGGCATAAACAATTAATACTCTGTATCGAAGAAAGGATCAAGTACAACTTATAGAACAATATCACAACCCCAAAGTTTGAGTCTATTCAAATCATTGTAATTACAAAGCTCAGGTGTTCTCTAAGTACATATCAAAGAAGGACTGAACGATGTGGATTCATTTAGATCGGCTTCTTTTTCTCTCACTCTGCTAAACAATACCAAAGTTTACGATTCCTGAATTAGAACAAAATATCTTGAAGAAGAAAAACCTAACTGAAAGTGAAAGGACATAGTTACAATTTACAAAATAATAAGTAACAGAGTTAGTCACAGAATCAATTTTCCCATGTATATTCAACTGTATTTCTCATATGCAATAGTTGAAAATCAAAGACAATTTTGGTATGACTCTTGTCAAATACCTATATAATTGAATTTGTTACGTTCAGGATTCAATGTATTATTTCGTATAATTACTTTCGTATATTTTGGTATGTCGTTTTGCAAAGGTGCAAATGTGCAGATCACATATTGGATCCTTTTCCTTTCAGAACATTCAAAATCATGAGTTCTAAAACATATCTCATAAAAACGTTCACAAATAAATGTCAATTTATCTCGACTGAGGTACAAATTGCAGACATATTATTTGATAATAGCAATACCTATTATTATTACGTATCTCCTCTACTGTAAAGATCAACAAAGAATAATACTTGGTGATATTAAAACAGACTCAAAATCATTATTTCATGACCTAGCGGAACTGAAGTTGTGCAATCCCGAAAACCAAACGAATTTAAAGCTTTAAATAGTTAGAAAAATGCAGTGTTTAGTCAACTTGACAATGTTCCTTTTAGAAAGATATATCGATGTATACTTACGAGAACTAAATCACCTATTTTTGTATAGATTCAATGTGGACAGGGTGTAAATAAGAAGGTAGTCAACAAAATTAAAGAGTGATTGCAAAGTCTGTAGAACCTAAAAAATGGTTGCAAAATTTGGAAAATTTGGAAAAAATCAACCATACTTCAGATCTAATAAGATCATTGGCTAATTTATCCTTTGATCAAACATAACCTGATATTTTATTTAACCGTTGATCGAAAACATCCTGATATTTGATTTCAAAGTACGCTCCAGAAAAACCCAACTAGATTTTCCATATATTAGATGTGCTCAGTATGGTTTTTTATATGACACGTTTCTTTGCTCCCCATGGTTTAAAATATTATGTATCGTGCGTCAACAATCACCAATTGTTAAACTCAATGAACTGCTAAACACTTGTGCGAAACATGCGGAACGTATGTATATAGTAATTCTCATTAATATTGAGTATACCTGCTTATTTGATAGCAGGTTTTCATGTTGGGGCCGTGCACATTGAGATTACAATACTGTTTTAAGCCACTTTCCTATTTGTAATGCCAACCCAAAGTGTCAAAAAAAAAATCTGTTGTCAAATTACGACAAATCGTTTATTAAATGTTCAAAGGACAGACTGCATTGATCACTGGTGGATCAAGAGGAATTGGTCTTGCATTGGCTAGAAGCTTAGCTCAAGAAGGTGCTAATATCACTTTGTTAGCTAAAAATGAATCATTGCTACGACAATCAGTTAATCAATTGCCTAAGATTGAAAATGACCAAAGCCATTCATACAAAGTGTTTGACTTATTGGAGTTGTTGAAACCAGATCTCAAAAACATCGACCTCAATGATCACTATAACATGTTGGTCAATTGTGCTGGTATTTCCAACTATTCATTATTTCTACGAACTCCGAAAGAAGATATCTACAACACAATCAATTTAAATTTGACAGCTCCTATTATATTGTCTCAATTAATCAGTAAAAAGATGTTGAGGAATAAGCATGAAAAACATTGTATCTTGAATGTCTCCTCAATTTTGTCATTGACAAACACTTATATACCTGGAACATCGGTCTATGCAGCCTCAAAAGCAGGTTTATTAGGATTCACAACTAGTTTAGCCACAGAGTTACAAGGAAGAATTAGAGTAAATGCCATCATGCCTGGATTGGTGAAAGAAACTGATATTGGGTCAAAAGCAGTAACTCCATTGTTACCCATCACATTGGAGGAAGTGATCGATAAAGCTATGGAAATTTTGAAAGATGAATCTATGAATGGAGCTTGTGTAGAGGTTGATCATGAAGAAAATATAAAAAAACGTTAGTTGTAATCTTTTTCTTTCTTACGCGACATATGAAACTTGTATATTTATTACTTTCCCTACTATCACTTGCATCTTCAGATATCATAGGGGTATCACCTGAAAATCAGCACTTGTATAAACCCAATGGAAGAAAATACTGGCATTGTTTAAATGACACTTCGATTAAATTGACTTATGACCAAATCAATGATGATATTTGTGATTGTCCTGATGGCTCGGATGAACCAGGTACAAACGCATGTCCTGTGAATCCCTCCAAGTTTTATTGCAAGAACGAAGGGTTTAAACCAAATTACATTGATCAATTCAAATTGAATGATGGTGTGTGTGATTATGACATCTGTTGTGATGGAATGGACGAATACAAATTGGGTGGGTGTGAAAATAAATGTCAAGAGATCAATCGACAATTTGACGAGTTTAAATTGAAAACCCAAACTTTTATAAACAAAGCGTTAGAAAAGAAGAAATCAATTATAAGTAGTGCTGTTTCTAAAAGAACAAGGTTGATCAAGCAATTGAAACAATTGGAATCAAAAATACCTGGTATAAAGATGGAAATTGGCAGATTGAAATTACAAAGTGAGTCTAGCCAGGACCAAAACTTGACTGTATTTGACATTTTGGGTGACAAAATTGTGAATCTAATTGAAAAGATTAATAATCATAAGCAATCAATCATTAAACAAGAGCATAATATTCAATCGTTAGAGAAAATACTAGATAAACTATCAAAGGAGTACAATCCAAACTTCAATGATTTGGCCGTGAAGGATTCTATACACAAGTTCCAGAACTACGTTTCAAATAAACAAGATGAAGTTAATGAGGATATCCATGAAACAAATAAAGTATTAAATGAATTGGTGAAGAAAACAAAAGAATTGACACACTCTGGAGAGGAATCTGTCGCACCAACTTTTGGAAACATGTTTCATCACTACTTTAAAAAGGTTATTGGGACTTTTTTGACTAAACCAGAAGATTTAGTCGAAATAAATTTATCGAACGGTGAGTTGGCTTCTAGAATAGAGCAATTGGAGACAGAGTTGAATTCCTACGAAAATAAGATAAAAGAATTAAAGGCAGATCTAAATTTGAATTATGGGCCAAATGATTTACTTAGAGCCTTTGACTCTTTAACTATCTCCAAAAAATTGGGTGGATATCAGTATATAATCAATCCATTAGGTTCAATAGTTCAAGATGATATCTTGATTGGTAATTTTAAAGAATACAAAGATGGTAAATTGCATTTTACAAAAGGAGCGAGGTGCTGGAATGGACCACAAAGATCGGCAGAGATTGAATTTCAGTGTGGTCAAGGTCCTGATTTGATATCAGTGAGTGAGCCAGAAAAATGTCATTATTATTTCATGATTAAGTCAGAAGCATGGTGTAATGAAATGACAGAAGAAGAAATTCTCAAAAACTTTACAATAGATCACGATTTATTAGATTAATCAAAAACGACTTTTTTACCTTGGAACCCAGATTTTAATTTTGCTTCTGCCTGTTTCTTAGCTTCCCATGATGGGTGCATTTTTTCGTTTACTACTTTCTGGGTATTATTTTGATTTCGCTCACCTAATGGTTCGCTGTTTGCCCCCGTTGGTTTCTGTTGCTGAGCCTTCAATTGTCTTTTTCTTTCTCTTTCTTCGTATTCTAGCCTTCGCTTTTCTCTTTCGTCTGATTCTCTTTGTTTCTCCTTCTTGACGTGCTTAGCTTCTTTGCCAAATTTCTTTTCCCAAATTTTTTGTCTTGCTCTTTGGCCTCTTCTATTCTTGCGTTGGGTGGTTAGACCCTTCACTATTTTATCATTATCGACGTCTTGTTCATCATCTGAGCCTCCAGAGTAATATCCAGTTGCTAATTCCGGTAGATTATATTTTGATTCTTCTTTTCTGGATGATTTTGATCTTTTAACAAGAGGCTCCTCCTCAAAAAAGTCATCAACCTCAGACAGAGAGCCGTCAGAGTCATCTTTTGCATCCTCCTCATCTTCTGATGGCTCTTCATCGGTGACCTCATTATAATTTATGCTTGGATCTAATTCCAATTGTTCATCTTCCTCATCTTTATCCTCATTTTCGTAAACGACAAAGTTGTCATATGCTTCTTTTAAGTCCACATCATTGTTGTCATCTTGAGAGCTCTCACTTTCCGATTCATTCAATTCTTCTGCGTCTATTTCTTCATCACTGACAGTTTCATCCCCGCCAATTAATTTCTTTCTTTCGTCTTTTTCTTCCTTTGTTAAATCACCTCTAACGATTTTAAAACTCCATTCTATTTCACTAAACAACTTTTTCATATTTTTATTATTTGATAAATTAGAACAATTGTTATTCACGATTTTATCATTCTGACAATAATTTTTGAAAAACCCACTTGGGTTTGATAGATCCAGTTTATCCATCAATATCCTTCTAATTTTTTCATCTATGTAATATGGTGGATCCAGCCTTAATTCCTTATTTATCAATATCGAGTTTTGAATACATTTGATTACTTTTGACGTTATAAATTGCTGCAAAGCCGACTCATCTAGAAACAACTCTATAAGCTTCGTTTTTAATATTTTCTTTATTTCTTTTTCCAATTTTGCATACCCAGAATGATACTTGTTTTCAAACGCTATTGATTTCAATTGATCAATCTCCTCAAATGCTTCGTGATCACTTTTAGGCAATTTTTTACCCAACTTCCCATTGTTTGCAATAGACAAAAGTAATTTTCTCGTATGGTTGAATCTCGGTTGTGTCTTTTTAAACTTAGACTCTAGAAGGTCCAATTTCCATAATTGATTATTTGATTTCATCGATGAGATGGGTAGGAAAAAATCAAACGCATGAAACGATGATATCAAAAAAACCTAAATCGGATGTCAAACACACAAAAGGTGGTGTTGCATACAGGTGTGAATATATCATACCGGAGAAAAACAGGAGATGTGGTATGCAAAGAAAAGCTCACAATAAAATGTGTTCTGAACATATGATTCTCGTTAGTGATTCGAGAATCCCGTGTCCATTGGACCCAAAACACACGATATGGAAGCGAGATTTGCACTCACATATGAAGAAATGCAACTGGAAACCAAAAGAGGTCGAAGATGCGTGGTTTGAAAAGGACATAAATACGAGATTGGTGGGTTGTTCCGATTTCCAATTAGATGAAGAATTGGATGTGATAGATGATGACAAATTGTATAAGAGATACATTCCAATTCTACAACGAATAGAGTTTGCTGATTTACCAGTGAAATTCACTCAACATAAAGGGATGGATGAATTGCTAGATCTAAAATCAATGCAGAAACATATCATACAACAGTCGTCTCTCATTGGCAATCTACAAAGTTTAGACCTCCTCAATGCAAATACTTTTTATATCGAGTTCGGTTGTGGGAAGGGAGAACTATCCAAGTTTGTACAAAGATGTGTATTATATGACCAACCTGAACACTCAAGTGGGTTTGGTTTTGGATTGATTGACCGTGGTGCAAATAGGTACAAATGTGATAATCATATACTCAAAGAGTCAGTCAATTTGAACCCAATAGTGAAGAGAAGTAGAATGGATATAAAGGACTTAAAATCGGATGATTTCGTAGATGCAAAATTGATAAATCATGTCGTTGGGATATCAAAACATTTGTGTGGAGCAGCTACTGATTTGACTTTAAAACTGATTTTCAATTCAAATTTGGTGCTGACAAAATTCGATGGCTTAATCGTAGCTATGTGTTGTCGACATCTATGCCAATTGGACCAACTTTTACCACAATCAAGAAAATTCCTCTATGATCAAGGATTTACAACCAACCAGTCATTTGGAATTTTGAAAAAAATGGTTTCTTGGGCTGTGGATTCATCCAAACATATAAATGATGAACACATATCTGGGTTTAATCGAGAAGAGAGAAAAATGCTAGGTCTTAAAGCAAGAAGATTGATTGACGAAAGTAGAGTCTATGCCATTAAGCAAATACTAAACACAAATTTCAAAATTGAACTATTCCACTACGTAGACTCATCAACCACACTAGAAAACAATTGTTTATCAATAAAGAAAATTTAATAGATTGAGAACTATAAATGTATGGACTCTAGATTTTGTTTTCACTAACACCATGTTTCCAGATAGCAACGAATGGAGTGGTACCATCTTCTCTATAGTTCAATAAAACGACCATGGCATCTGGGTCCATTGATTCACCAGTGTAGAAGTCCCAGTCATTGAATGAACCTAAAACTTTTTTGACGTATTTAGTAGCACCTTTTTCGAAAACTTCAACTTGTTCAGGGTCTTTTTCAGCCAAGTAAGCTTTGACTTTTTTCATGTAACCTTTGATGTAAGTAGTGAATGATTTTTTGTCAAATTGAGTTTGTTGTAATCTGAATGAGTAAACAACATTGTTAACGGTTTCAGTACCGTCTTCTAATGCTTCATCACCATCTTCAGCTGATGGATTAGCACCAATATCAATGTCACCGTTACCGACGGAGACCATGGCACATTCAGCTTCGTAAACAGCGTCATCAACTAACTTAACATCGTAAGCGTCGGATAATAATTCATCACCTGAAATAACGTCTTGGAAGATAATCATATTGAATAGAGAATTGAAGTTGAGATGGGTTGAAAAAAGTTAAAAAAAATTTTAAATTTTCAACAAAAAAAAAATATAATTAAACAATTGAAAATTTGAAACGCCTCACGTGCTCCAGTCTATAATATTTATCAATATACTACACTATACAAATTCACCTTCAAATGCTCTGTTCAAAAAGCTAAGGATTCTATCGAAGATCACCTTATTACCATTGTGATAGCTCATTCCATGGTTGGAGTCGGGGAATATCATCATTTCAAAATTTTCCACTTCAGCAACATTGAATTCATCTAATAATTGCAATGAGTGTTGCATGTGAACATTGTCATCTCCAGTACCATGAGCAATGAAGAATTTATTAACATGTTTGAAGTTGGTAACGTTGCTGATCGAACCGTATTGATACCCAATTGGATTTTCTTGGGGTGTTCTCAAATACCGCTCTGTGTAGATGGAGTCGTAAAGCTTCCATTTAGTCACTGGCGCAACAGCAACTCCATAGTTGAATACAGGGTCTGTGACATCGGTCTCCAAAGTTTTCAATGTTAAAAACCCACCGTAGGACCATCCCCAGACACTAATCCTTTCAGGATCAACATATGATCTTTCAGCCCACTTTTTGGCAGTGGCTATGACATCCAATGGCTCATATTTACCCAATTGATCTCTAACTATGAATTTGAACTTGGACCCTAACTTATAATTTAAATTGTTGAATCCAGTACCTCTACCATCGACAGTGACAACTACTGCGTTCAATTCTGCAGCCACTAAGGAACTAAAACTGACAGACCATTGCTTGTTTACAGTTTGTGATCCTGGACCACCATAGATATAAAACAATACCGGATACTTTTTGCTTTTATCAAAATTCAAAGGCAATGTTTCCATCGTATTACAAAGATAAGTTTCACCAGATTCTTCATCTTTCAACTCGATTGTAGAATATTTGATTTCCGGTATGACATACTCTCTCAATTTCTTCTTCAATTCATTATTGTCCTCGATTGTTTTCACATTCTTATTCATTTTTAAATCATTGATTCTCTGGCTTGGCACATCGGGGCCCAAATCACTTAAAAATAAGAATCTTGCACCCGATGAGAAACTAGAAGAATACCATCCTTCTTTGGCTGTTATATCCTTAATGTAAGGTGTTCCATTATTCAGAGTATCCAATAAATTGACAGAATGAATGTGTCTTTCGATCGACAGCTTCATTGTACTGGTGAAATAAACTTGATTATTGGTATAGTCAAATGCTCCAACTCCACCAACAACTTCCCAATTGCCTTTAGTCAATAATTGGTAATTCGAATCATCTGGTGGTGAGAAATAGCCTAAATGGTTGAATCCATTCTCCACAACTGTGTCAATATACCCATCGTATTTTCTTCCTAAACTTTCATTTTTTGGAACGTATAAAGTATGACTAGTAACTTCGAACCAAGAGTCCTTTGCATCCAATGATCTAATCAATTTCACCCCTGTATTATCTGCAAGATAAATCTCGAGTAAATCACTCGCACGATTTGATGTTTTAATTAATAACTTTGAGCCAATCCAAACAACCTCTGTAATTAGTCTATTCGAACACTCGATTTTTTTCGATTTTAATTCGTGCTCTATCAACTTGTTCTCAGTTAAATCGTAGGTCAAAATATCAACAATAGGGTTTGGATAGCCAGCTTTGGGATACTTGATTTTCACAATTTCAGGATAGTCTTCGAAATTGTGCTGAGCGTAGAATGGTATTATGAATTCGGGAACCTTTGTATTATCTGACCTTAAGAATGAGAATTTGTCCCCTTCAGGAGACCACCACAATACGATGTCAGTACCATAAACTTCCTCTTCATAAACCCAATCTGGTTTTCCGTTGAAAATGTTTTTAGACCCGTCGTTGGTAATTTGTTTAACGGCTTTATTAGACAAATCTTTGAGAAATATATCATTGTCATAGATAAAAGCAACATTCTTTGAATCGGGAGACCAAGACACAGTTGATACCTTATGTGTTGTATCGTAGATAGGTTCAATTTCTGATATTCTATCAACATTCGCGGTCCAATATAATGAATATGATGAATGTCTCCAAGAAGAAGTGACATTTGTTTGTAGGATCACTTGTTTGAGATCTGGAGAAGCCTTGTAATCCACAATCTTATATGTTTTACCGTCATATTGAAATGAACTACTAGATATAAGTACTTTCTCATACTCGTCGTCTGCTATAGATTTAATTATGACCTTGAAGTCTTCTGGGTCATTTTCATCTACTTGTTTTATTACATAAGTACCTTTGTCGTTGTATATGGAAAATGGTTCCTTAATCCATTGTATCGATTGTAAATTTGGTGATAATTCGTGATCATCATATACTTTCTTACTTAAAGGAGTTTTACCCTTAAAATCCGAAGGTTTGTTTGAAGGGTACGCGAAGTTATGGAGATCTTTGTCACCAACATCCTGTACTGACTGTAGGTTTAATGTGTTGATCTTGGTTTGAAAATTATCTATACTTATTATCAAAAAGGAGGATCCCCATATCAATAATATCAATAGGATTATAAATGAAAAGAGTTTTTTAAAATGAAACGTTTTCTGTCTATTTGAGAGAGTGCCAGACTCTTTGAGTTCATTATACTCCTTCAGCATGGTTGTATGTGTATTATGAATGTATGATAAAAACGAGTGTGATAAAATGTAACGAAATGAAATGAATAACTTATGGAATAGAAGGATATAAGAAATAGACAGTTGGAATGGAAAAATTAAAAATGCAAGCCATTTGTGGGTAGTGTAATGTGCACAACAATTCGTCACTGAAAGGAACGGCTCTATTCAGATTACGTAATTGATGACCTTTTTTGTTATCCACAACATTTCGCAGCCAAATATAAGCACTATTTTCTGTGACTTTTGAGCCTTGTACTATTCTCTACTACGAGATGACACACGGCTTACTTGTTATTTATGATTTTAAATCAGCCGTATCTGTAATTTGTTGTCAACGGATTTTGATTGCATATTGTCAAACTTTCACAACAATGTATGAAAAACCCTAATGGTAGCCGATAATAACTTGACCGAAACAGCTCTAGTGTAGAAGAACTTTGTTCTTCACAAAGGATGATTATGAACAAAGCTCAAGTTTTAGTGAACGATTAAATCAATTCCATTGGAATAAACATGGATTCTTCATGGTTTCTTCAAACCTGCCATGAAGAAAACAATGCAATAGAAAGCAAACAAGACAACAAGTCTTGATGCGATTGTAAAGGTAACAATGGTTCTGGTGTTTATTTATCAACTATTAATATTTTCCATAGCACGATTGCATACAGTTAACCAAGAGGTTGTTTAGTTTTGCTAAACATAAAAGATGGTTCAAACTAGAGATTTCTCAAAATGTCTCGCCAAATTTGAGAGACATTTAAGACAAATATCAGGTTTCAGTCATGATCATTGTACGGCGTCAATACACATTAATAAATGAATACATTAGTCATCAGAAGTAACTATTGTTTTAGTGTCGGGTTTTAAATTCCATCGCTTATCTAATACCTTTTTTTTTTTCATCGAGTGGCCGGGGTAATAACAGAATTGATTTAAATATAAATCGTTTTCTTGCTAGAATTCATTCATCTAACTATGTCCAATGTCGAAAATATAGAGTTAAGCAATAGAACCCAAAGAATACAAAGTCAAGTAGCAAGGGATGATTCAACTTTAGCCACAACAATCTCTTTTGATGAGTACAACGATGGCTCAGAGAATCCAGAAGACTATCCAGACGGAGGAATCAAAGCATATTCAGTCATTTTAGGATCTTTCCTAGGTTTAGTTGTGAATCTTGGTATCATAAACTCAATTGGTGCAATCCAAACATATGTTTCAAACCACCAATTATCTCATTTAAAACAAAGTTCAATTTCTTGGATTTTTTCAATTTATTTGTCACTAAGTTATGCTGGAGGATTAATTGTAGGACCAATTTTTGATCGAAAAGGACCCTTGTTAATTTTGATAATTTCCAATTGTTTTATCTTTTTGGGTCTCATGGCCATTGCAAATTGTGTTGAGATATGGCAGTTCATCTTGAGTTTTATTGCGTTGGGAATAGGGAATGGGCTTGGATTGACACCCTTGGTGGGTGTTATATCGCATTGGTTTTTGAAGAAAAGAGGAAACACTACTGGTATTGCAACTAGTGGAGGATCAGTAGGAGGATTAATCTTTCCTTTGATGCTTCGGTCGTTATATCCAAAGCTTGGATTTGCATGGTCAATACGAATTCTTGCATTTATTTGTTTATTTTGTTTGATCTTATCAACGGTTTTAGTCAAAGAGAGAATCAGTAAAACAACGGAGGAACAAAGATCAAATGATTCAAATTCAGATAGTATCGCTATTGAGAAAAAGAAATTTCATATCGATTGGACAACTTTCAAAATTGAAGATTATAAATTTTTTTACATAGCTTTGGGAGGATTTTGTGCCGAATTATCGTTAATTTTACTAGTCACATACTTTGCGTCGTATTCAATAGCACACGGAGCAAGTGAATCAACTTCATATTTGTTACTTACCTTATGGAATGGTACTGGAATTTTGGGTCGATGGATCCCTGCTTATGTCTCTGATTACTATGGGAGGTTCAACGTCAATATCATCATGCTATTCAGTTTTTGCTTAAGTATTTTTGTTTTATTATATCCATTTGCATCAAACATTAAAATACTTTGGGCTTTTGCTGGAATTGGTGGATTTTGTTCTGGTTCGATATTGAGTTTATTACCAGCTTGTCTATCTCAAATCACCCCTGTGAATAAGATCGGTACGAAATACGGGATATTGAATTTTGTGTTATCTACGGCGAACCTTTTCGGTATACCTATAGCTGCCGCCATTATAGATGATGGCTCAGCTAAACAGTACAATAATTTTATGGTCTTGGTAGGATGCTTGGCAATTGGAGGAGTGATATTTTGGACTTTAAGTAGATACTTTGTACTCAGGTCATTTAAATTGAATGTAAAAGTATGACATAAAAAAGTGTCATGTAATAGTATATGAAGGCTTTCTGAATATAGGTAGTTGTATTAGGCCTTGGTTTGAATGTAACACAAAGATGTAGCCGGTAAAAAATAATATCAAAAATACGAGAAATAGATTTGCGAAAAAGAAATTCAAGATCCTTTCATGATGCTACTTAAATAATGTGTAACTTTAAGAAGAGCTTGATGAAATGATGACTGAAACCGTATATTAGAATCAGAGGGATGCCTAGACAAGCATTACAGTTGATGGGGAGGATTTTTGTCTGAAATGAATCTTTATTTTGTGTTTGCTGGTGATTTCTTAGCATTTTTTCTTACAAGTATGCAACCAGAGATCATGTTTGTACTTGTTGGCTAAGAGACGACTTTTAAGGGATATTGAATGTTACTATTGAAATAAGAAGACGATATGGATTCCTATCTATTTTGCTGAAGGAAGACTAATAAGTTAAATAGGCTTAATTGGAATAGGTGCAGTTGGAAATCAAGGATCAAATGTAGTTCTAGGTAGCTTAAAGACTGGTGCCATTAATTTAAAGAGATGTGATGGCATAAAAATTTCTTCTTACTAATATCAATAATTGATTAACGTACGATTGCTTTTCTCGAAAACAGTTGAATTATATTTGACGTCTTACATTATTTCGGATATGTGTGTAGATTAAAGGTACAAAACCAAACAGCGTCTTTACGCAAGTGTTTAAGGTCAATACTCAGTTCTAAACTTTGGCATTAATGAAACATATAGTCTTAAATTTCATAATAAAGAATAGATGGTCTGATGGTGAAAAAAAGAAAAAGATCAGAATAGAAAAGAAAAGATGATGGGGAGGACCAAATGTAAAAGATTGTAAATCGGGAAATGGAAAATAAAAATAGAAAATTGGAATAAATACACGACTATCTTTTATTTTATTTTTATTATTTTATTTTATTTTATTTATTGAAATGTTTTGTTTGAATTTCTTTAAATCACAATTAAAAATTTTAATTCATATTACATCATTTTTTACATCTTTTTACTAATAACAACAACAACAACCACAACCACCCATCTATCCATCTACCACCACTAGTATTACCCACACATACACTAATATCATCAAATACTTTTATTAACAAACCTTTGTTTCTTTTATTATAACCACATCATACCTATATATGCATATAACACCTCATCAATACTAGTGTTTTGCAAACATATATTCACATACAAATCATACACACTTTATAAATGAGGAGACTCAAAGTGGGAATACGACCTCAGCTTATCATAATAACATGTTTTGCCAGTCTTTTTTCCCTTTTGATCTTGGGTATAGTCACTGGAATATACTTTAGTGAAAATTTGACACAATTACGTTTGGAACGATTGTATGTCATATCACAATTAAAAACAACTCAAGTTGAACAAGCCATTGCTTACATTGCATACCAATTTCTGACATTAGCCAGCATTGACTCCATAACCGTTCCTTTGTCTCAATATAGAGCTGGGAACAACTCAGTAACCGTGTTTTACAATGCCCAAGATGCCTTAAAACAATATATTACTTCAACCGAAACTTTCGCTGCAGCAAGATTATACAATTTGGACCTAGAAGTCATGGCTTCCAGCTATAGTAATGGAACTATTGTTTCCAATTTGGCTATGGATTTCTTATTTCCTTTACAACAAAACGTTTCCATACCATCATATCTACTAACTAATCAAAACTCACTATATGTAACGGGACCAATTGCAAATGATACTGAAAACGTCGAAACTTCACCTTATTTCTTCGGTTTGACATTACCTGTATTTTCCAACTCGTCAATTATTATAGACCAACCATACGTTGCAGGTTATTTATCCATCATTGCATCTGCCGATCAAATAAACTCGGCTTTAGATGCCTCTACAGAAGATTATCAGACATTCGCTATAAAGCCCGTGTATGGACTGGTCAGTAATGGAATTGACAACACTCAAGACAATACAAATTCCAATCAAAACGCTATAGCATTTCAACCGGTGTTCCCAATAGATGGTTCTGAATTGGTTCCAGGACAAAACTACAATATTAACTCATCCGAGTCTATCAAATACGCCATCGATCATCAAGTAGGTCAAGTCACCGATGTAACTAGTTTTAGTGGTGACAAAGTAGCTAGTGGCTTCACTCAATTGCATTTTGAAAACTTGATTTGGGAAATCTTGGTCATTCAATCAAAATCAGATTTCGATAAACCTATTGAAAAATTGAAACGAATAATCATTGGAGTGGTGATTGGAATAGGTGCATTTATGTGCTTAATTACATTCCCTTTGGCAGTTTGGTTTATACGACCTATAACAAAGTTGAAACAAGCAACTGAAAATATAACAAAGTATAAAAAATTGAACCAAACAAACTCAGGATCTGATAACAACAATAATACCGGTGAACACCTCAAACGCATCAGTGTAATATCTGGATCTGGCTCGGAATACTCATCTGGCATGAGATTACCAACCTTAATCCCAACTTCAAAAAAATTCTTCAAAGATGAATTGACCGAATTGTCAGAGGCTTTCAACATAATGAGTGGAGAATTAGACAAACAATACACACATTTGGAAGATCGAGTCAAATCTAGGACAAAACAATTGGAAGCTAGTAAATTACAAGCTGAAGCTGCCAATGAAGCTAAGACAGTCTTTATAGCAAATATTTCCCACGAATTGAGAACACCATTGAATGGTATTTTGGGTATGACATCAATTGCAATGGATGAGAAAGATGGTAGTAAGATTCAAGACTCGTTGAAGTTGATTCACAGATCGGGAGAATTATTATTGCATATTTTGACTGAATTGTTGACGTATTCAAAGAATACTTTGAATCGATCAAAATTGGAAAAATCAACTTTTCAAATCTTCGAGTTGGTGTATCAAACAAAATCAATCTTTAGTAAATTGGCTAGTGATCAACGAGTGAATTTAAGAATCTTTGTCAAACCGAACATCTTCAGAAAATTATATTTATATGGTGATTCCAACCGGATGTTGCAAATTATCATGAATTTGGTTTCGAATTCTTTGAAATTCACACCTGTGGAGGGTTCAGTGACTGTAACTTTCAAATTATTGGGTGAGTACGACTTGGAGAAATCAAAAGAAGAAAATTTCGAAAAAGTGTATCTCAAGGAAGACACAACTACCAAAGTCACAGGCAGAGAAAGTTCAAATATTCCCGATACTTTACGAAGGAGAAAAGGCACTACCAAAGAAATGGAAGAACAAGATGTAGATAATTTATTGTCTTCCTCGAATGATGAATCAAGTATACTAACTCTATCCACACAAGAATACGAAAATCAAGTATTTGAATCCCAGTTTGGCTCAAAACCATTACCTGAAGCACCAGTTACATCTTCTTCCGACGAGAAAAACGAATCTATTGAGAGTGAAAGCAAAAACGTCTCTTCTTCTTCCGATAGTGAAGTCAATAACAATAACCTGGAGTTGAATAAAGCTGAGACTCGACATAACCCCATGCCCCAACCGAAAGATTACAAAACTTATACTTCATTTGATAAGAAACCAGAATACGACCTCAGCATGGCTCCACTGGCTGAGTTTGGAGGAGAAACTTATCGAGTACGAAAGATATACAAATCCAAAATCTGGGTAGTTCAAATTGAAGTAGTGGACACTGGGCCAGGTATCGAGCCAGCATTGCAAGAAAAAGTGTTTGAGCCTTTTGTACAAGGAGATCAAACATTATCTCGAAGTTATGGAGGTACTGGTTTGGGATTATCAATTTGCAAACAATTGGCTAGAATGATGAATGGTACTTTGACCTTGAAATCCACCATTGGAAAGGGTTCCAAATTCATCCTCACCTTACCCATACCTCAAGTTGGAGAGATTATGATCCCTCTAGCAGATTTGGAAAAACACAGTCAAGATGAATTCAATATCAACTCAAAAGTGAATAGAAGAGTCTTGTTCAAAGATAGTCACGAATTGATTGATGAAGAGAAAGAAAAAGAAGAAAGTACTGAACCAGGTGATTTTGGAGTAGAACAAGCTGAAACTGATCATTCAAATGATAAACTCGAAGTATCACCTCGTAAAAACAAGTTGCCACCTTCAATCAAATTGAAAATCGATAAACCAAACTTATTAACTCATGGCTCAACTGGTACAGCTATGTCTGATGACAAATCTCTGCATGCTATGTCGCCATCACAAACACCTCCAGGTACATCGTCTTCCAACCATACTTCATTACTAGATGACATGTCGCATTTGAAAATCCTCGTTGCTGAAGATAACTTGGTCAATCAAGAAGTGATCAAACGAATGTTGAAACTAGAGGGATTTGAAAATATTATAATGGCATGTAATGGAGCTGAGGCAATTGAATTTGTCCAAGAATCAATCACATCACAGGAACCATTTGATCTAATCTTTATGGATGTTCAAATGCCAAAGATCGATGGTTTGTTAGCTACAAAGATGATAAGACAAAACTTGAACTACAAAAACCCAATAATTGCCTTGACTGCATTTGCTGATGACTCGAATTACAAAGAATGCTTAACTGTGGGAATGTCTGGATATTTACCAAAACCAATTCGAAGACAAAATTTAAGAAAAATTATAGTTGAAAACGCCCACATATTATTGAAGGAGGTGGTATCGACTCCCCCAACAAATCAGAGTAATGAAGATAAACGATTGGGATACGGAACATCATACATCCCACCACCCACCACAAACGCTAATACAAACCCACCTACACCACCAAAAGACAAACCCTGATTTTATAGTTTAAATCACCAAAATTATAGAGACTTTTAATGAACATGACGAATTAATACTTGTATATTTTCTATTCATTTGATATTAAAGAACTTAGACCTAATAACCCTAATAAACCATATTTGAAATACACATTCTCCGTGATCAAGATGGTTATATATCCTACGAAAGGTAAATAACCAATCACAGTGCCCACCAAGTCAGTTTTGCTATTCAAATATTGTTGTTTTTTAGCATACAAGGATATATCATCAACTGCATTGTTGTCTCCTTTGGTTAACAACAATTGTTTGTCTGAGTTATGATGTTCTCTCAACACTCTATGAACAATGGGTATGTTTTTGCCTTCAATCTCATATACTACGATATCTCCTACTTTTTGTAAATTGAAACGATTCCATAAGAATAAAATGTCACCTCTTTGAAAAGCAGGTTCCATCGATCCCGATAACACAACAACTATGGGAGAATGAGAATTAGCTATCACTGATAAGGATTTCCATACTATGAATGCAGATGTGAAGACATAAGCCAATGATAAGAATTGAGTCAATTGTTGACGAATATTCATATTGAGTGAAATAAAAACTACGTGTTAGAAAAAATATATTGCATCAACAAAAACAATTGAAGTAAGCCCAAAGCCAAGGAAAATATGACCGAAAGACAATCAAAGGAACAGATAAGATATAGTTCTTCTGAGGAATACTCTATTTCTTGTTGATGGGTATAAATAGATGTCTATTTGGTCTTTGTTTGTCCATTTGAATTTTGTCAAGTATAAAATTATCCATTTATCAACATTACAAATGTAACCCACATCTAATTCATGAGTCAAATTTAAGTATCTCTCTACAATTTGTAATCTATATATCTGAACCTTGAAACTGGTTGAAAAACCAACTAGGTGAAATTATATTGGGGAAAATTTTTATTCGCTCAAATTTAGTCAATTACCAAACTAATTCAAGCATCATTATCTCAGTTAATCATCTCGTATAACTTATTAAAGCAGTAGATTTGATATAATCATACAAACACCGATGGACCAAACATCAAACAACCACGCCTCAGCTTATTCAGAATCAAGTAAGGATCCGCAACAACAGCAACCATTTATTGTACCAAAACGTATTAAATCTTCTAATGATACCAAAGTTGATGCTCCCAAGATTTTGAATAACTCAAGCACGTCTTCTATGGGTCAAAGACCAGCGTTGCACCCATTAGGAGCAACTAGCACAACTACGACTTCTAGCTCGATAGCCAATAGTGGGGTCACTTCAAGCACAAATATACATAACATTCCTGTTAGAAACCATAGCGTTTCCTTCACGGATTCAGATCAGGAAAAGCTTAGAAGATTCACTATCTCAGCTCAACCTTCTTCGGCTAATATTAACGAGCAACAACAATCGAGTAATGTTTCCCATGAGCAACCATCTCAACCCCAACCCCCACAACAACCTTCTTCAAATGCTCCGTCAAGACAATCATCCCTCAAGAAAAGAATCAATTCTCCAAACTTCGACGCTTTAAACTTCACAGCTCAAAAGCAATCGATACATTCACCACCTCCATTTTTCAAAGATTCATCTCATTCACCAATTTCAGCTGATGAAATTAGGAAAGGTTTTAGTTTTGAATCCTCATTTTCAAACCTTTCAGAAAGAAATTTCACTTCTCCTAGTCCACCTCCTTTCAGTAGGGTTTCAAGCGCTGCTTCCAATACATCGCCCCAACATCAACAACAAATACCAATACAACCTATCAAAATCACAGGGACAAATTCCAACAGTTCTTCACGTAGGGGATCAATCAAGAAATCAAATAAAACCATAGTTGCGTCTCCTGTAGGACCCCCAGTGCCTTTCCAACAGTATTTATCCAAAGAAGACGATGGGAAATTCCACATATTGTTAGCGTGCACTGGATCAGTGGCAACTATAAAAGTACCATTGATCATTGACAAATTGTTTCAAATATTTGGAACTACAAAAGTATCAATACAATTGGTTGTTACAAAATGTGCTAGTCATTTTTTACGAGGTTTAAAATTGCACAATGATGTGAAGATTTGGCGAGACGAGGATGAATGGGCAAATTATAATGAACATAATAATCTCAATACTACTACTACAACTAGTACCTCCACAATTGCATCAACATCCAATAACACCTCCAATAATAATTTATCAGTCAATAAAAAACCTAAAAACCCCTATGATAAATTGATTTTGCACAATGAGTTAAGAAAGTGGGCCGATATAATGTTGGTCGCTCCTTTGTCAGCAAACACATTAGCCAAAGTTGCAAATGGAATAGCCGATAACTTGTTGACTTCGATAATTAGGTCTTGGTCACCTTCGGCAAACTCGCAAATCAAAAAGCCAATCATTGTTGCTCCAGCGATGAACACATTGATGTATACACATCCAATAACCTCGAAGCAAATGGCAATAATTAGCTCTCCTGATTTTGGATTTGAGATTTTGAAGCCAGTTGAAAAGGTGTTGGTTTGCGGTGATATTGGAATGGGTGGTATGAGAGAATGGACAGATGTAGTTGATATTTTGAGAAGAAGAATTATAGCAATAAAGGCCGAAAGAAAGAGATTGGATGATGAAAATGAAGATATCAACGAGGAGGAAGAAGAGGAGGAAAAAAAAGACCAAGAAAATGAAGATGATGAAGATGAGGGAGATGATGAAGATGATGAAGACGACGAAGAAGACGAAGAAGACGAAGATGACGAAGATGATGACGAAGACGAAGAGAATGATAATGACAAGGAAAACAATCTTACGGAAAGCAAAAGCCAAACTATTGATGGTGGGAATAGAAACGAAAAATTAATCTCCAATGATGACCAAGATAATGATGAAATGATTTTTGAAATTACTGATCAAGAACAAAGTGAAGCTGATGAATCTAAAGATAATAATGGGACTTCGTCTCCAAAACCGGCTCATCACCATCAAAAACTAACCATACCCAAAGAATCACAAAATATTATTTAGCTGTAAGTAATAATAAAAGTTCTATGACTGCATATATCAAAGTTACACAGAAATAATATTTATGTGGTGGCGCAAACCTTTACCCCATCTAAAGATCAAATGTATCTAATTTTAATTGCAAAAAAATTTCGTAATGGTTCGTATATTATAAATTAAATAAAAAAAATTGGCTCTCAGTTGAAATAAATAAAAAGTGTAGTAAAAATTGATTGATTCAATCATCTCCCAGCGTTAAAAACAACCTGTGTTTCTAAAGACCTGGGGTTTTGGATAATGGAATGTGAGGAGGTGTCCAGTATGAATTAGTAGGTGTGGAAATACCTGACCAAGCACATAACAATCCAAAGAACGAAACTAAAACTCCAAATACACAACCTGCTTTGGTGACGGCTTCATGATGGGATAAATAACCAGCACCTTGTAACAAAAACGTAAAGAAAATACAAATGAACAACAAAACAAACGCCAATTCTGATTTTAAAGTCAACATCAACATTATGAATGAAAATACAGCCCAAGCAATAAGAAAGAACCCGACGGCGTCGTTTAATTGAGTCGGATCTTTTAACATGTAAGCAGTACCAATACCAAAACTCTCAATATAGATAGCACCAAAACTTAAGAAAAACGATCCGTAACTCACCAAAGTTGTCATACCAAAAGTATTACCAATGACTCCTTCCCATATTCCAGCCAAAAATTGCATAGTACCAGCATAAAATACTGCTAATGAGACTGCGACATTTGGAACATGAATGTTTTTGGCATGTAACCCATACAAGTTCAAAACCAATGAACTGATTGAAAATGCACATAAACCCAAACAAGCAGCATTACCAAATTTATGAGGTGAAGGTGGATGTAACCCAACTTGCAATTCACCAGCAAATGCACTCATTAACTCATGTCTATAGTATTTCTTATTATCTATTATTACAAACTCATTACCATCACCGGAAGTTTGAATTTTCCCGACCGGAAGTTGCTCGCGATCATCGTTACTATAAGTTTTAGAAGCGATTGAAATAGAATCAGTCGACATTGAAATAAATTGTTCAGTTGGTGTAAATATGTAGACAAGCACATTACTATTTATACTATTATGAATTCAAAACAAGAAAATTGGAATATACAATTTGTTGATGGTGATGGCTACTCCACTTTGATAAAGATACTTTCTCAGCTTTGAAACCCGTTTTGCAGAAATATCCCAAAGAATTGTGACACAAATTAGCCATTCGAATGGAGAAGTGAAATAGTCGTTAAGCAAGTTAATGTGGTAGCGTTTGACAATTTTATGTATTGTCCGATTAATTTTTTTACGAGTATCACAAAGATCTCTTATTTGGCTGCAAAACGGGTTAAAGCTGGTAATTTTTAGTACCAAATAGTCTACAAATTTGTGGGGGAGGATTTTATCATATCAAACCACCCCAACGTTTTATACGCAGATAGCTAGAATAGTAGCTAAGAGATAATTTGTTATCGTCAATGGTGCCTTTGTATGTATATTGACTTATCGTCCCCACAACAAGAAGGCTGTAGTTTGATGAAATTTTTTTATTTAGCCTTGTCTGGTGTTGTCAGTTTGCAGGAAGGTCTACATCTTGGCTTTTATCCCATATTCATCTAGAACTGATTGTATCAAACTCAAATGGTACACGTTTTGTTGCTCAACAAATTTATTTAGATTTTTTTCGTTAGTCACATAATCATGAAATATGGATAGATTTCTAAACTGAAAATTAATCGTGAGATTATAAAATAATGAATCTATTAAATCATCAATTTTATGACCATTATCCAAACCTAAGTAATCTAAGACATCTTTCTTTTTACTAATGTCTCCCTTGAAGTTTGGTAATTTATAAAGCTTGTCGAACCAATTTATAAATAGATTTTTCCGTATTTTTTTACTGTTTGTGGATGATATTTTCGATTCGTCCTTTTTATCCACATATTTATAGATCCAAAAATTCATCATTTTTTTAGGCTCCATAGTCATAACAATATTGGGATATAATGAGTTAATTAACAAGTTTTCAAATGTATAATTCTTGAGTATTGTTGGTAAAGTAGCCAAATTTGAGAATTTACCCGATGTTCGTGTTCTTTGTGCTTCCATAACGACTAGATCTGAAGATGTTATATTCGTGGACTGCAACATTTCTTTGGTGATGTAGTTAAGATATCGCTTTGAATCTAATATTGAATCTAAATGTAAAATTGGCTTATAGTTAACACCAAACTTGGTATCTAAGTTAATTTTATCCCATTTCTCTACCACAATTGGTTTAAATTCGTTAATTTCAGGTTGGTAAAGAGTTTTGCAGTAAGAAAAATGCTTTATTCCAATATCGATAGATGAAATTTCAATGAACTTTGAGGAGGATGACAATGGCTTGTAGAAATTTGAACAGTAGAAATTATAATTGGATAAGATACTATCTATTCTATTTGATTTATTCTGAGATTTTAATGATGGGCTACCACATAATAAACCTATCTCGTTTAAGGTGGATACTTTGAGTGATTGTAAAACTTTCCTCAATTCAATTGTTGATTTTCCATTCATGCAATATCACACAATCATAACATTTATTTCTGAATATCAAAAGTCAATATTGTTTATTTCAAAGTTTTATTACGCGTTTTTTTTCATTCTCGAATATAAACAAAAGAAACAACAAATGCTGCAAATTACGGTACAATTTATTTCATGAAATGCCCTCAGGTACCTGAAAAAATGTGTCTAAGAATATCATATAAACAATAGGTTTATCAATAGGAGAGAAATTTTACCACAATTAAACTTTGATGAAGAAAATATTTTTAACTTTAAAATTGAGACCCAAGAAAAGTGCAACACAACCAGTAATAATAATTAATGAAGGCGGATTGGCTTTGTAATTAACCCGTAATTAGTCACAGCTGTTGCTACACCAAAAGAGGCTATGTGTTTGAAAACTTGAGGACATGTGCTCTTTACTTGGGCTGTATACGCTCATTGAATATTTTTTTATCGGTTGGGTTATTGAGCATTCCTAATAATATAAATTTTATTAATGGATTAGTGAAAACTTGGTTCTACAAATAGCTGCTGAGGAAGAGGCTTATCGCTTTTTAATGAAAATAAAGTTTACCATTCCAATCATCCAGTTGTACTAAATTGCCATTGCAGTACTCCAAATGCTGATAACAACTCCATGAAACGACGTAATGTGGATTCCAATTAAGTGAAGAAGAACGATAAGGGTCAAATAAGTAACGCTTTAGTGTTTTCTTTTTCCCCAATGGAATGTATATTCATTCCAAGAATATTATTCACGATATTATAATATTTATATCACCTATTTGACTCTTCATCAGTTAACACGTTTATCTCATTTAAAGCTGAATTAATTCAATTTTTGACAGTTCCTGTTCAATTAGCCATAAAAAAATCACTGGTCGACTAAAGGTTTATAGTAGATATCTCTCCATAGCTACTTATTTAGATGTTCAAGCGTGAACTTTCTAAAATAAAAATAGCTATTCAAAACACCGAATTTGAATACATAAATATGTAAAATTCAAAAAAGTTTATCCCTATTTTTAGTTCTAGAGTTATATATTTATTTCTTCTTGTATACGATTTCTTGGAGACCAATTGATTATTATCTTTATTTGAATTTTTTTTACCCGATTAAATAATAATTCCCAATTGATACCACTTATATGGAATAACCCTATTATTGGAAAATGCTAAGAGTCTTAATTGCACTTAGAACTCCATGAAATTAACAAAAAAAATTCATATAAATTTATTCCATTTTCCAACATCTCTTATTTCCTTTCTTCTTCTTCTTCTGTTAATTCTCTTTTCATTTCATTCAAATCACTGTTGTGTCTACCTTTCATAAATGCAATTCAAAACCATTTTTCTCACTTTAGCTGCTGTTGCATTTGTCTCAGCTGACAACCATACTAATGCTACTAATGAAACTACTGAAGCTACTACATCATCTGAAGGTGGTGCAATCAGCCAATACGGCTCTGCAGGATTTGTCGGTGCTATAGCTGCTGGTGCCCTTGCTTTCTTGGTATAAATAAACCCCTGAAATATCTTGCTTGGTCCCCATTTTTTTAACACATTGTACTGTATTTAATTCTATTCATTTTAATTTTCACAGTTTTGCTTTACAATAATTTATCAGCTTATCAATCAATGAATAAACAATCTAAGATTGCATCTGTTTATATTTTTCGATTCTTTGGTTACTTTATAAAATTTATACAGTTAATAAATATCATTTTATAAAATTTGGTAATCTTACCTTTTTTTAGATCTCAAATCTCACAATTTATGTAGCAGCTCTAATATTCAAATTAAGGTACACATAATTTATACACACTAAAAACAAGTTCTATAACACTAAGCAGACAAATGAATTTCTGAAACTCTGTTTATTATTCATTTATTTATTTTGGTCTTGCCATTGGACCCCAATGTTTAGTTGGATTTTCTTGAAATCTAACCATTTTGACACTTCTTAATGCTTGAATTTTCTTATTAATCGAATTATCAGTTTCGAAATCGATTTTTGTTTCCAAATCTTTATCAACTTTACTATTTTTGAAATGCTCTAATATTCTACCTCCTGGTGAGTGGGGACTTACATTAGGATTGAACGTCAAATCATTTTTCAACTTCTCAATTCTAGCTTTTGTTTTGTCATTTAAATCTGATTTGTTTTCATTTGATTCGAGATATATCTTATTTTGATTGATTGACCACTGTCTATTTATCAAAAGATTAATTTTCCATGGAGCGTCGGTCTTTATACAATTTTTTTTTGCATGAGTCAAACTTACATCATATCCCAAATTACCCAATGCCTTACAATAATGTTCAATTGAAATAGGAGGTGATTTGAACAATGAGTTTAAACTATTCAAGTTGAAAAAAAAGGGGATTTTCAATTCATTTTTAGCCAACGTTAACATACCTTTTATTCTTTCCTTTGTACCATATATTTCTGCATTACTTTGATCATTAATTTCCAATATTTTGTTCACAAATCGTTCGTTGTGTAACTTACCTCCATGCATTGGACCAGCTATAGCATATGAGTTACCACAAAATTCACAATGAGATGACACGGGAGATTGCAATTTTGGATACATAAATTTCTTGTCAACTTTGACTCCCAATGGTTGTAATATCTTATTACCACAACCATTACATCCAAACGTTATCATAGTTTGGTTAGCGTAGTCTTTAACTTTGATTGGACTCGTTTTAACTCTAACGAAAACTCTAAAGTAATAATCAATTGACAAACACAACAATGGCTCAACGGATTTCTTGTATTTGGCTCCTGTTGAATTCAATAAATTTAACATTAATCTAATTCCAGCTTCATGATTGGATTCCGAGTTTACATGTGTATTACCAAAATTATTTCCACCATACAAAGCAAAACATTTTTCAGGATATCCACTTCCAGCTAAAACTGCAGCATCCGTACAAGTTACCAACATCAATCCATCTTCTTCAATACATTGAAACGCACCATCAATGAATGGAGTCGCAGTACCGTACGGATCCAAATCTATAACGTGAAATTTTTCATTAGTAGATGCCATATATTTCATTGCATCTCCTTCGTTTGCAAAAACATTGGTCAAATTGTTATGCTCGATATTTCTATTTATATCCTTGACTGCTTCTGGTGACATATCATTCGCTATAATTTTATTTACATTGTCAATTTCCAAGCCATATCTACAAGATCTCAACCCTGAAGCACTCAAGGCTTCCAATATATTCAAAGAAGGTAATTTGCGTTTCTTATTTTTCTGCTTGACTGAATCTTGTCTCATTTCATCGTATGCTTTGATCGCCATGATTGATAAGTCCCGATTGAATTGTTGAATTGGATTATAAAAGACTTCCTCTTTTTTGGGGGTCAAGATGACCGCTTTTCCTTCCTTAGTGGTATTGAATTCTTCTGACATTTTGTATATATTTTTGTATAATCTTGATGTCAACTTTTTTATCATTCAATTGATCTTTTGCATCTAAAAATTTTCGAATTACGAATTTTTTTTTTTTTCTGATCTTACTTTCCCACCAAATGTCAACCTCCGACTATTATGAAGTAACAGAAGGAGTAGGAGAACTAGATACTGAAAGTTACTTTGATTCAGATTACTCTAGTGACGACGAAGAAAACTTGGAATTGATATCTGCACAACAGCAATGGGAGGAGAGTATGAAACAGATACAATCTTTATTAAGTTTTGTTATATTTCCATTGATTGGTAAGTTATTAGGTCGAAGGTTTAGTAAAGTGGTATGGAGAAGAATAGCCAACTGGATATGGAACTAAGATAAAAGTTCAAACGCAAGCAGTCGGTATGTCGTGTATTTAAATTCCGGCGAGAATTACAGTATGTTTCTGATCAATTGGCTGAATTCATTGGTGACTTGGTTTTCCACCAATTCTTTATAAAGTAAAATTACAAATGGTTGAACAATTCCTAGACTAGTTCTGTCCAACACTCGAGTGACGATCTTGAAATACTCATCATTGGTCAAATGTGTGTCCTGTGAGTTTGAAGAATTAGATGAAAATATGGAGCTGCTTTCGTCAACGTCTTGAATTGTAACTGTGGTATTGTCCATTTGGCTTGATATGTTTTGTTGTATGATTTTATAAATTTGTACAAATAGCTTTAATGTGATTTTATAGATGAATAAATTGTCTAGATTTATATTTATTTCCAATTTTTCAATCAACAATTGTCTTGAGTTTAATTTTATTGGTGAAACATTAGTTGTAGTTGGCGTATTCCCACCGGAAAAGATTCTTTTTGGCGTTGAGTTCGAGCCATAGCTGTCTCTATTTGAATTGTTCTCGAAAGTTTCCGTTCCTATGTCATAATTTTTGAGTATGGTGAATAAATTTTTGACAAATCGATTTTGGTAAGGCTGTTGTTGATTGATAGTGTTAATTGACACGGGTTTCCCTTGTTGCTCGTCATTCAAATTTAGTTTACTAGCTTTGTTATTTTTGGCATTTAAAAATTGTCTTTGTTGTTGGTTTTGTACTATCCAGCTATCTTGCTCAACTTGGAAGGTTTTGATCAAATTACCTAAGGAAATTCCCAACTTCAATAGTTTATTTGCATCAATTGGAAATTTTTGGGGTTGATTGTTCAATTCATTCAATTTTCGATGATCCAATTTATAAATTCTAAGAAAGTATTTACCACTTTCTGAGCTGAAGGGTATTGAATCTAATAATTCTTGTAAATAGGATATTTCATCACTGATTACTTGATTCATGTTTGATATAATTTTTTTTCCGTCTTGTTTCAGATATGATATTTGGGATTATACTCGGGCTCACTATAATAAGCTCTATACTATCAATAATCATACTATTTGGAGATTCTCCTAGTTTCAGAAACACATGGATTCAAAAAATACGACGAGGTATTTTGATTTCTTCAACTAAGTTATTCAAAGGCTATGAAAAAATAGATCAAAAGTTCAATGGAAGGTTATTATACTATTTAAATTGGCTAATACCCATTGGATACTTGTTGGTAATCACATTCAGCTTTCATTTCTTTTTCAAATATACAAAACCTATGTTGGATATAGGTGTATTTCAATTTTTATTAATTTGTTTCACAATTGGGTCGGTTTATGCTTCTACTATTTTGTCAATGATGGTGAGTCCAGGAGAGGTCAATCATGAGAATTTAAAAAACTATCACTACAAAGCAGATAATATCATTTTCTTCAACAATCAGGAATGTCGTACTTGTCATATAAAAAAACCTGCCAGGTCAAAACATTGTTCTTTTTGCAACACTTGTTATTTGTTATTTGATCATCATTGCATTTGGATAAACAACTGTGTGGGGTATTATAATTATAAGTACTTTCTTTTATTTTTGGTGTCAAATATAGTGATGTTGATATATGGAGGATATTTATGTTTTACTGCATTGATTCAGCAGACTTCATTCATGAACTTTTGGTCTTTGATCACAACTACAACTGAGGCAAATAAGGTAACAGGCACATTGATGCTACTATGCATCATATTCAGTAATTTAGCAACTGGGTTCACATTGTTAAATTTGAGATATGTTTATTTGGGCGCAACAACCAATGAAGTCGGTAAATGGGAAAATATTCAGCATTTGGTGGATTTACATCTATTATATAGAATAGAACCACCTATAGGAGACGAGTGCTACGTTGAGCAATTTTTATTGAATGGAGATTATATCTATATCAGTTTGAAGAATGAAGATGTCTTGATTGATAAGAGGAATTTGAACGGATTTGAGGTCAAAGCCGTCAATTCAGTAGAGAATGATTTGATCAACATCTATGACAATGGCTTTTGGCAAAATCTTAAAGAAAGAATATGTATTAATAAATAATTTGAAGTTAGGTTCTCATATGAGATCTTGAGTCGAGCTTGTTTTAGTATCACATTTCATAATTAGTTTGTTTATTTCATCTATTTTATCCATTAAGGATTTCTGATACAATTCCATGTCTTCAATAGACTCAAATTTGCAATCTTCATAAGATAAATGAGATATGCTGATTTTGTTTAGATCTATTTTTGGTTGTTTATAAACTTCATGCTCCTCTTCAGGTTCGATTAAAACTATGCTTGATTGTAATGCATTGACTTTCTTGGGTTTTGTATATGCTAGACGTTCGGGAGGAGGAGACGATAGTGGGAACGGGTCATTTTTTTCAAGGGAATCATAAAAGTCGCTATCATCTTGCGGATCTTCGAACTTTTGCAATTCAGTCGGAGGATTGTCATGTTTGATGCTTTCGCTGGGCTTATCTAATTCAAACTGATCAATTAAAAATTGGGTTAAACCATTTTCATTGCTCTTTTCATCGATATCAGCTTCACTTTGGTTCAAACTGTATTCTTTATCTATTTCGACAAGATCATCGTCCGAGCTTTGTCCACTTGTCTCACTTTCTTCATTTTTCAATGAAAGGTATCGTTTTATTTCATTTTGCAATTCCACAATGCTAAAATGAACCAATCTAAGCCATTTATAATGTAGGTCTCTCCTCAATTTGTTTTCTTGTTTGTTTGCTAAATCCTCAATGTAGTATTTCAATTGCTTGGTCTTGAACTCTCGGTTTTTGTCGGTTATTGGTATGAATTTGAATTTTTCAAAACAACTCTCCAAAAAGTAGATATAAAGTCTGATGTCATCATTGATTCCTTCTTTCAACAACGTGTCCACCCTTCTATATTGTGAACTTAAAGGTTCCTTGTCAAGTGTACCAGTATGTTTGATCAATCGATGATTTACTCGAGATATTATAAATGAGTAATCTAATTTCGGATCCAATTTGAGTTTTTCTAAAATTGCTTCAATCAGGGGTTTGGATACAGTAGGCTCTTTTATCTCACTAGGCTTTTCAACCGGTCGATGCCAACTATTTGATCTATGCCATTGATTTGAAGGTGGAGGTGACGAGGAATTAGAATTGCTCCGATAATATCTAGAAGAACTGGATGAGCTAGGCGGTCGGTAGTTGTCTCGTACTGAGGTGTTGTTGGGTCTGATAGTGTGTGATGATCCCGGTATCGAATATGTCGAGGATGCAGAGGAGTTGGGTCTGTATGTTGATCCACCTTTTGCTTGTTTATATTTTGCAATTTCGGCTTTGCTATAAGTTGTTTTGAAGTCTAAATCATAGGATCGTTTTTTGTTGGAACTATTCATAAATGGTAATACTTGAAGAAATCACAAATTTTACTCATAAATCGAGATTAGAAAAACTCCAATTATCAAAAAAAAAAAAATGGTTTGGACTTTGTGAGACTCGAATGTTGCAGTTCAATGGTGGTTCGTGTGATTGAACAGTGATTAATTGTGAGATGAAATTTATAGATATGATGAACAGAAATAATATACAACTACAGTTTCCACCTCAGTGTCTCTCGATATACCCTAAACAACATAATGATATTAGTTTGGTTATTGATTTTGAAAAGTGGTGATAGTATTCAAAAAAACACCACAAAAATAGTGAATTTTAAATTTTACAAAAAATTTCACTTATCAATTTTTAATTCATTTTTTACAACCAAAACTCAATTACAAACTTTCCATTTACAACCCACCAACAATCAATATCACAATTGGTTAATTCACAATCTGAGCCATGAGTGTAGGTAATAGCCCTTCCTCTCAATCCATACCCACCGACGATCAAAACAGTAATCACAATAATAATAATAATATTAATAATAATAATAATAGTAATCATGATAATAGTACTGATGATAATGTAAACAATAATCCCACGAATGAAGACACACAAAATATCAACCATCTAAGTACTCTGTCTACGAATATACACAACTGGGCATTACCATTCCTTGAAGACTCGAACTCATCTGATTATTTATACAACATCAATTTATCAAACATCCCTCACGGTGATGAGCACGAACTCCACTTCAATCATGACAAGACGGGTCAAAGTCAGTCTATTCCACAACGACATACAACCTTGAATCATATTCCTACTCCGACATACCCACAACCTTCTTTCAATCATCATTCTCCCCTACAACATTCACCTTTGTCGCATCCCACTAACCCCTCAATGCAACATCAACCGATGCAGAATCCATCACAAACAAAGCAGAAACAAAAACGACCTTGTGACCAGTGTCGTAGAAGAAAAACTAAATGCGTTTTGGTGCCAAATACCAACAATTGCATTCAATGTGAGACTAAACAGTTGTCATGTACTTACACAAGTCAAGCATTGAAACGGAAACCAGTCGAGTTTGAAAATGTCAACAATTTTAAGAAAAACAAACACGATTACTCGTCTCATATACTCACCAATGAATCTATTCAAGTGCCGAACGTCCCTATAAGAGATGTACAACCAATACAAGACTATTCATCCATAAATAATTCATTGTTGAAAAAAACCCTACTGCTACAATTTCCTAGATCTAGTTTTTACGTTGGACCAACATCGTATCTTTATGATATAAATTTATTAAATTTGATTATAGAGTATCAGAATAAGAATCAAGCGACAAATAAAATAGAACAAGTAAGTTTGAGTGACTCAATATCATTGAGAAAAGTAGGAGAACGAACTCAATTTGTATTGAAAGATGATCAATCTCCTCAATCTTATCAAACAATGTCAAATGATGTTGACGCAATTGAGAAATTCGTCTCTCCTCATGGTCAAATTTTAATTGATTTGTATTTCAGAATTATCCACCCTTCCTATCCCATTTTGCATAAAAAAGTTTTTCTCGAGAAGTATTCGAGAACACATAGGGAATTTAGTGCTCCGTTATTAGCTGCTGTTTATGTACTAGCTATCCAGTGGTGGGATTATGATCCCCAATTAAACAGATTTCCCAAGCCAAATGTTGACTTGATATTAAAAATTGGATTGAACAATTATTTATTGGAGATTTTGAAACGTCCAAAACTAAGCGCTGTTCAGGCTGGCTTGCTTTTATTACAACGGAAACATATTGCCAATTTCAAGACTGTAAATGGCCAAATCCAACGTCTAGTGCCAGGCGATGGCGGGGACGCCGAATATTCAGATTGGGTGTTATGTTCTCAAGTAGTGTCATTAGCAGAAGAACTAGGGTTAGGTTTAGACTGTAACAATTGGAAATTGCCTAAATGGGAAAGAGGATTGAGAAAACGTTTGGCATGGGCTGTTTACATGGAAGATAAATGGTTATCATTGAAAGATTCAAGACCATCGCATATAAATGAGATGAACTGGGTCGTACAGCCTTTACAGCAAGAAGATTTCCCCGAAAAGCACGGAGATGGAGATTTAAAAGAAGGTTCCTCTGATATTGATAATGGGAAATTGATTTTCACAAACTTGATTGAACTTTCAAAGATTTTATCCGATATTCTTAATCAATTTTATTCAATGAGAGCAATGATGGAGATCATTGAAGTTAATCAAGTGTTGAAAATTGCAAAACCATTGCAATTAAGGTTGAGAAATTGGTTTCATTCCTTACCAGTAGAACTACAAATGCTGTCGGTTCAACCGAGGAAATTATGCTCAAATGGATACTTACAACTTGCATATTTTGCAACTGAGCTAACGTTGCATCGAAAAATCATAACTATAATCTACCATCAAAGCAAATTAGGCAAACCACCACCTATCGAATTGATTAATGTGTGCAGAGCAGCTGCTAAAACAAGATTGATGGCATCCATTGAGTTTGTAAGAGATTTAAAACCTGAACACATCCATTCGTTTTGGCATTCTAGCTCTAGCTCGAATTTCACATTGATAGGAACATTTGCTGCAATTCTATTCATGTCTTCACCTACGAAAGAAGAAATCGATTTCTATCGCGATCAGATTTTCAACTATAGATGGATCCTAAAGATTTCATCGAAAGGATTTGACCAAGTTGCAGAAGCTTTATTACAATTAGATCTAGTGCTTGCAAATGTGCCAGGATTATTGAACGATAATGTCGATTTACCAATGGTGACCCCAATCGTACAAGATAGTACAAATAGCACAAATACTCCTCAAAGAAAATCACCCTATTCGCCGTTCTACCAACAAGTAAATAACAATAACAACAACTTGCCACCAATTTCAGAGATTTCACCTAGAGAGAAAAATCAACATAGTGCAATAAATAGTCCAAATAAATGAGAAACGTGTATTATTACCTCAATCAAAGGGAATCAAGAAACTCTCAGCTATAACTCTAGCTCTTGCATTCAAAAATAGTTTCATTTCACTAATTTCTTTATCCACATCTTCCATGAATTCTATGATGAAATCAACCAATTTATCCTTCAACATTTGTTCAGTATGGAAGTTGGTTATTAAAAATGAAATGTCGTATCCTTTTATAGGTACTCTTCTTAATATGAAAAAGTTCTCTGCTCTAGAGGTCAAGAACCTGGTGAATTTATGAACTAAAATTTGTTCGATTTCATCTGCTTGTTTGATCTTAATGGATATACGAATAGAATTTATCGATGTTTCAATTAGGATTTTCTCATTTTCATTTCTCGATATGACCATAGGATTCAATATCAATTCCGGATTATGAGTATTATTCACTTCAATCTCTGGTCTGTTATGTCTTTCCACCAATTGGGAAGAGAAGTCTTGCAAACATATAGCCGCAGTAAGTGACGATCTTACGGCTGTTAAATATGGTTTTAAAGATTGTGACTGGTTTGTTAGTATTGGGTTTAATAGTCAATTGGACAACTACATACCATGATTATTTTGCTGAAGTATGGAATTGGAGGGAAAATTAAAATTCGATCTGGTTTATCGAAATTAGTGTATATTCTACACGACTAATAATTTAGAGACGGTTTTGACTTTTTGAGTCTATCAAGTGGCAATGCTTCATCTGGGGCCTGCCTCTTCTGTGATGTAGCAGAAGATGAACCTTTGTTTGTGGCACTTGGATCTTTGGGTATTAGATCAAGAAATAATTCTAACGGAGTAGAACCATTTCGACCACATAACTCAATGAAAGCATCTTCGTTCTCTATTTTCGGTAGAACGTCCTTAAATTCTGTATTAGCATTGAGTTTTAGTTTTCCAAGTAGTTGTTTAAAATTCTGTCTTGCTTTTCTGTCCAGTCTGAAATTTTGTTTCTCAAAATCACGTATTTGAATATTTACCTTTTTCAATATATTTGGATAAATCTCGGAGTCATATAATTCTAAAATGTCAAGTTTATTTAATACATTAAAATGGCTGTTACTCTTATATCTTGAGTCTTTCATCAAAATTTCGTAGAATTCTTCCCAATTCTTGGTATCCATCAGTACATTTGAATTATTGAGATAGTTTCTAAGTTCACTCATTGCTTGATCTCTTTTGTTTTTGATACTTTCCTCTATTTCCAATTTCATTTTATCAGTGTACTCATAGTACAAAGTAGCTAGTTCCAAATCAGACATCATCGAGTGTTTGAATATGGGGTTTTCCTCTTGAATCAATATTTTTTTAATCGAGATCCACCTCGTATTCTGATTGAGTTTTCCCTTTTTTTGTAAATTATCTAGTTGGGTATTGAAGTTTTGCTTGAAATGCTCAATCAGCATTGATTTATTTGAAATTTCATCTTGGAATTTGTTCATCAAGTATTCTTCATATAATTTCTTTCGTTCAAGAGCACTTTTTACAGACCAATATTTGGGATTGTCTATGAATGTTTCCATGACTCGTTGAAATGACCAAGTTGAATCAACATTGTTATCTCGTAGGAGGTTGGTGAATTCATTTTTATTACCCTCGTCATCATCAGTTGCTCCAGTTGTTAAAACTGGAGGCTGTACTGGTTTTTCCTTCAATGATTTATCCAATTCAATTTCTTCTTCTGTTTTAGTTTCGATAGTTTCTGATTCAATTTCCATATCACTAGGTTTCTCCCATGTTGTTTCTCCGGTAGATTCATTATAGTAGTATTTTGTACCATCCTCAGTTTCGTATTCTTCCCATTTTGACTCCTTTGGTTTAATTGTGAGGCTTGCACCTTCGGGAAGTGTCCAACTTGTTTCGTTAGTCTCTGAGTTGTAATAATATACCTCGTTGTCATCGGTTTTCAACTCTTCCCACATAATCTAGACTTCGATTTATATGCAGAAAAAATATTTACAAATTATTTCTATAAACAAAACATGTTCTATAAAATGTAATCAAGTGTGATGAGCTGTAAGTATTGTAGGAAGACTGTTCGGTCTAGAATGTGCATTCCTCCTTAAGTCATCCAGTTACACATTTTTAGTTGATGGTTATAACTTCGAGGAGGATATGGACAAGAGTCAAAGATCTAGCTTAGAAAAGTCAAACTTCTTACATAGTGATAGTATCTTTGACTCGTGTGAGTCATGTTCTACTACTCCATTGATTAAAGCAAAACTTTATGAATCGCTATCGCAAATCTTTGTAAAAATCTATAATAGATATACCTTTGAATCACAAGCTCTTCTTACTGGGGTAAATGACTGAATTAAGGTTGAATTACGAGTCTAATCGAGTGTAATCTCGTATAACTATCTTTGATATAATGGAGAAGCAAAATATAATAAGATTGATGTAATAGATATTTTCAAACAGATCTTCAAGTAAGTTACAAAGAGGTTTGCGAGTGACTATAAAATTAGTAATTTGAAAGGATACAACCATTAGAGAAAAATTTAGATTGAACGCCCAAAGAATTCTGATGCAATGAGGCATAAAAGTTACTCCTCGAGCAATTCTCCAGTGTGTGAAACACAGCAATACGATCAGATAATTCAATTTGCGTCTTCCCTGAATATAAGTATATATCATATAAAGTTATTAATTGGGTTTAGATGAAAACTATTAGTATAAAAAGTAATATAATAGAGTCAGTTGTTTTGCTTTATAAAGAAAAATATCGGTAAGTACGCAGAGTTTTAAAAAATGTTGGGAAAAAGATAATAATAGACGCGATTTACAGATTAATAATATGGGGAAGAGCACAATTCGAGATGGCAATAGTCACAATTTGAAGACTCCATCCAATAAGCAAAAGTAATATTGGTTAGTAACATATAGTTTGTTGCCCTGACATAGATAATATCCCCCACGCTCCGGAAAAACTAAAAAGCAAAATAAATTTCTTGTCTTTAATTTTTAACCTCAGCAATAAGTTTGAAATTTTTTTCATAACTAATTTCAAATTAAACCATTCGCAATGTAGCACTGTTGCACTAAGTAAGGTATAGTTTGTATACTATAATGATTGCTCTAATCTTTATTTCAGTAGGTGTTGGTTCACCTCGTATAAGTTTCATCTCTCGTGGAATAAATTGTTTCCATTGCGAAGATTCCAATGTAGTGTGGAAAATCATTAATCCTGAAATATCGCTGAGAGAAACTTTGGTGCAAGAAAATAAATCTACCCCACCTTTACATATATTGTATAGTGTAAAACCTCATAACCGTTATTCCTCCACGCCCAAAAAACGCTAGCACAAAAACAAAAGTTGCACAAAAAAGTTTTCTCACGGTTGTTGCGAAATGTAAATACTAGACTATAAAACATCCAAATCATCCCACTTTAACATTCTCATTATAACTTATCATGTCGAAAGCTAGTACCTCACATTTGGAAAAATCAGAGATCTCACACATCGAGAACGAAAATGGGAGTGGGAGTGTGTTGAAACAGTCAGAATCAGAATTCGGTTTCTTAGAAGGAGAGGAAGATGAATTTACCAATCTTCCTGAATCATTACAAAACATGACCAAAGAAGAATTAATAGCGTTGGAAAAAAAAACAACAAGAAAAATAGATATAAGATTGATGCCGATGTTGATCTATATTTACATCTTAAATTACTTGGATAGAAATAACATCGCCAGTGCAAGATTAGCTGGTTTGGAAAAAGACATTGGATTGGTTGGTAGTCAATATCAAACCTGTATTTCTATCTTATTTGTTGGTTACATCTTGTTTCAAGTCCCTTCAAACATGGTTTTGAATAAATTCGGTCGTCCTTCTATTTATATATCTATTGTCATGACAATTTGGGGTGTTTTGTCTACTTGTACCGGTGCAGTTCAATCCTATGGTGGTTTGTTAACAATCAGAATCCTTCTTGGTGTCATCGAGTCGGCTTATTTCCCAGGAGCTTTACTTATTTTGAGTAATTGGTACGACAAAAAATCATTAGCATCAAGAAACTCAATTTTGTATGCTGGTAGTTTAATAAGTTCAGCATTTAGTGGTTTGATTGCAGCAGGTATTTTGAAAATTCCAGGTTTAAAGGGACAATCATGGAGATGGCTTTTCATTATCGAAGGTGGATTAACAGTTGTTTCAGTCCCATTTGCTTACTTTATTTTACCAGATAATCCTTCCAACACAAAGTTTTTATCACAGCAAGAGAAAGACATTATTATGTGGAAGTTGAGTAAAGATGTTGGTGTTAAGGATTCAGATAACGTCAATGAGGAATCAGACTTCCAAGGATTCTTACACGCCGTTAAAGATATCAAAGTTTGGATTCTTTGTGGTATGCACTCTTGGTTAGTTGCAGCTTGTGGTGTCACCAATTTCTTCCCTTCAGTTGTACAAACTTTGAATTTTACTAGAACTATCACTTTGGTATTGACGGCTCCTCCATATCTTATTGCAGTCGTTGTTACATTCTTATGGGCCAAGCACGCAGATAAATCAGGTGAAAGAGTATTACACATTATCATTCCATTAGGATTAGCATTGGTTTCATTTATAATCCCCGCTTGTACTTTGAACACAGGTGCTAGATATTTTGCAATGTGTCTTATGATTCCTTCATTGTACAGTGCATTTGTGGTTATTCTTACCTGGATCTCAAATACTATTTCCAGACCACCGGTGAAAAGAGCAGCAGCCATCGCTATTGTCAATTGTTTATCAAACTCAACATCAATCTGGAACGCATACTTGTATCCACTGGGAGACGCTCCTCGTTATATGGTTGCATTTATCTGTAACTGTGTATTCATTGCGTTATCCATCGCATTTGCATTAGGATTATCGTTCAGATTGAAAGTATTGAATAAGAAGATCGATAATGGTTCCATGAATTGGGAGAAAGAATTTGGTAAAGGATTTGATAGTTCTAAAATTGCAGCAGATTTCAAATTCTTGCATTAAACAATTTCACCTACACAACTGGTTTGTAATACGTATATATATATATATAACTTTGATGAAATAAATGATATGAATGATTTTGCAAATAGCGGTTCTCTATATGCGCATCGGGTAATTTATTTTTAACTACGACATTTCCTGATAGAAATGATTTATTCTACAAAAACCACTAATCTATAATATCTAAGTTTATTTCCAATTCTATGCCACCACCCTCAACGCCCTCAAATAGAGCTAATGTCCAAGAGGGGAATCAGGACCCACCTCCATCGTATTCGAATTCCTTACAAGGCAATACCGTACAACGGTTTAGAAATGCTTCATCATCAACACCAGACAATCCTCCAACTTCATTGAACTCGTTAAATCTCATTTCGGAGTATATGTATAGAAACCTACAGAGAGAAGGCGAAGAGTACACGGATGAACATGAATCGAACTTTAGATCAAGAATATTGCAACATTTTAGTGATATCCATCGATTGCAAAACCATTTCAATATATTGATAAACTCAAGAGAAGAGAGTCAAAGAGCAAATGAAGAGGTAGCTTTGAGCGCAATACCAAATCAATTGAGAAACCTAGCAAGAGATGGTTCTTTCGGCTCTGAAGATGAAGATATGGATTACGAACCAGTTGCACATTCCGGTATTGATGACGATAGCTTGGCAAGCGAGGACGAACTACCAAATGAAAGATTATTGTTGGCCTCAGCGCGTCAGAATACAAATATAGAAAATGAATTGTCTCCAAATCAAAACGCAATTCCGTTGAGAAGACAAAATGCAATTCGTAGAATAGACAATGACAAAGATGATGTTATAAACAATGAAGCTCAAAACTTGCATCATGAAATACTGTCAATGCTCAAGTCTAGCAAGAAAATCTCACCATTATTTGGCAATTGCTTTCAAAAGAAAAGCCTCAGACTACTATTCAATACCTTCAATTCATTGGAAGATAGTTTGAATTTGGATGTGAAGTTAGACACCTATCTCAAGAAAAGAGGAACAAATACATTATGGAATCAAGATTTTACAAGAATCCCCCCACCTCCGAAAACAATCAAACGGAAGTTGGTCGACTCTGAGTTAAGAAGTAGAAAGAGACAAAAAGTTAGTCAAGAAAGGACTGACACCAATATCAGGTTTCTAAGATCATTCAGTTTGGAAGAAAACAACTGCATCTTAGATGGTTTGCCTAATTCATATTTCCAATCGGGATCAAACTTTATTCTAAATATAAACAAAAATCCTTTGAATCAATGTGAAATGATACTAAATAAAGTGGATGAAGCATTCAATGGCTTTTTAAAGTTCTCAAGTGAGCCTACATTAGAAGCAATGCTTTTAAAACTTCACAATTTCACTAAATATTTTTGTGGTTTTGATGAGAATTCATACAACCTACCTAGAAATAAGATTCTAATACGAAAATTGAATGTATTAGATCGAATATCAGTCGATAATAAGATCAAGTTTTCCCCATTGGTTGAAAGGCAATTGATTTTACCTTTTCATGGACACAGGGTGGACTTTAAAAATCATGATTTGAGATTTCTTCTTGATAATCAATCTACTTCATCAAGATTTCGATCAAATAAAATACGATTACAGCTATTAGAATGGATGAAAATTCAGCCGTTCAAGCAATTCAAGGAGAGCTTTTTCATCAACTTTACTTCAAATTTAGATTATCACTTGACGTCATTTAACGAATCAAGAGTCAAGAAGTCTCAAAAAACAGAAACAATAAGTTTGGCAAAAGAATTCAAATTAAACCTTAACAGGTTGATTAAAGATTTTTCTCATTCGAAATGTGATACTATAAATAGTAAAAATACTACAAAAAGATACACCGATCTTTTCATCGAGGATTGGGAGAGAAACTTGGCTAAAAAACTATGTGAAGAAATCACTACTGAAGAATCAAGAACTTTGTTAAATGTTCAATTAAACTATGTGCTATTCACTATAGATTTGAATATTTCGAGCTTTTTAGATCTTTATATAAAGTACATATTTGATCATTGCAAGGGAGATTATGTCAATAACTATAGAAGAGTCTACAACAACATATTGAACGACGAAGTCAAAGATTCAACGTGCAATGCCTCATTGGTTTGTTCTATCGACAGAAAATTAGGAACAATAGAGGTTGAGAATACTTTGCCACATATACATTTCAAAGATTCAAAACAAAGCAACGTCATACTCTCAAGAAATCAAAACATGATGGAATTTTATGGTAGAAACACTTATGTTTACGATGATTTTGACTTGTTTGAAGGAGAAAGACCGCTTAACTCAAAAACATTCAATACCCATTGTAAATCTGAAATCATAGAGACAACACTTACGGGAAAAATTCAAATGATTAACCCAGAGTATGATACTTTATGAACTATATACAATCTAAAACCAACCCCAACCTTTTTGTCCCTCTCTCTTATCTTTCTTCTTTTTATTGAAGAAATCTTTTCTACATTCTCTGTAAGCATCAAAAAAATCTTGACAAGCATATTTGTCTTCTTGATTTCGATATAAGCAATCCATGGAAGCTTGTCTACTTTCCTCACAAGGATCATAAAATTTGGAGGGCTCTTTCATGGTCCACTTGTATTTATGGATATGACTTTGAGGGTTGTCTGGATAGAATTTGTAATCTTTGACGTCACCTTTGGTGAAATCAATTTTACTCTTGTCTTTCTCAACATAACTTGACTGTAGTTTCTCCTCTTTGCCTACATTTTTTGCTTGTAGTTGATCTTGATTGGAATCTTCCATGAATTATTTTGTGACACGACTAAGGTAGAATTTTTTTTTTTTTTTTTTTCATATTGAATTCGTTGATAGTCAATGGTTTTAGCAGATTTGGGAGCCCGATTAAGAGGGGCATTATCGTCCGTAGAGCAGGGGTCTGATGTTGAGATACAACAAATGATCAAAGACATATGTTCTGCTTTGTTGGAATCAGATGTGAATGTGAAATTAGTTGCAAAATTGAGAGGAAACATTAAGAACAAGATTGACGAAAGTAATGTATTAAAAGAAACATCGGCTATGAATAAGAAGAAAAAGCTTCAAAAGATTATATTTGATGAGTTATGTGCTTTAGTCGATGCAAGTGTGGAGCCACCTAAACCAAAGAAATTATCCAACACAACTAAAACAATTAACGGTAAGAAAGTGAGAGTTTCCAAGGAATCGAGTCATGTCATTATGTTTGTCGGTCTACAAGGTGCAGGTAAAACTACTTCATGTACCAAGTTAGCGTCTTATTACAAAAAAAGAGGTTTCAAAGTAGGATTGGTGTGTGCTGATACCTTTCGAGCTGGTGCCTTTGATCAACTAAAACAAAATGCGATCAAAGCAAATATACCATACTATGGTTCTTATTTGGAACCAGATCCAGTGAAAATTGCATACGAAGGTGTTCAAAAGTTCAAACAGGAAAAATTTGACATCATAATGGTAGATACATCTGGTAGACATCGACAAGAGGATCAATTATTTACAGAAATGATCCAAATTGGTGAGATGGTCCAACCAACACAAACTATCATGGTCATGGATGGTTCCATTGGTCAAGCCGCTGAATCTCAAGCGAAAGCGTTCAAAGAAAGCTCCAATTTTGGTTCTATCATCTTGACCAAGATGGATGGGCATGCTAGGGGTGGTGGAGCTATATCCGCAGTCGCCGCCACAAAAACGCCAATAATATTCATAGGTACAGGTGAACACATTGGAGATTTGGAAGTATTCAAACCGACTACGTTCATTTCTAAATTATTAGGAATTGGTGATATTCAAGGTTTGATTGAGCAAGTACAATCTTTGAATCTTCATCAAGATGAAGGTCATAAGCAGACCATAGAGCATATAAAGGAGGGTAAGTTCACATTAAAAGATTTCCAAAATCAAATGAACAATTTCTTGAAAATGGGTCCATTAACAAACATTGCATCCATGATACCCGGTATGTCCAACATAATGTCACAAGTGGGCGAGGAAGAAACTTCAAACAAAATCAAGAATATGATATACATAATGGACTCTATGACCACAAAAGAGTTGGAAAGCGATGGTAAAATATTCATCAAAGAACCATCAAGAATCATTAGAGTCGCTAGAGGCTCTGGTTGTGCAGCAGTTGAAGTTGAAATGATATTGCAACAACACAAAATGATGTCTACAATGGCTAAATCAGCCATGGCAGCACAAGGGCAACCGGGGCAACCTGGTCAACCTGGTACCAATCCACAATTGCAAAGAATGATGCAACAAGCACAATCAAACCCTAATTTTATGCAACAAGCAATGAGCATGTTAGGCGGTGGTGGAGGTGCTGGTCCTGGTGCAGGGGCTGGTGGTTTATCCAACATGATGAACCCATCAATGATACAGCAAGCGCAACAAATGATGAGGCAAAATCCACAAATGGCGCAACAAGCGCAGCAGATGATGCAAAATCCAGGGATGATGCAACAAATGATGAAACAATTTGGTATGTAATTGAACTAATGTTAAATATACACTTTATCTATAAAAGTCGGGTCTTGTCGCATTCACTCCGTATTCACTTAAGGCATTACTCAAATCTTCCATAGTTAACACAATTTTCCCATGTTGATTACCAGCATTTGAATGAGATTGTTGTGCTTGTTGAGTCTCTCCGTTTTCTGCATCAGCCAAGCTTTGCTGATGGGCATATTGTTGTCCTTGTAACAACTGTTTTGCTCGAACCTGTGGGTTGGAAGAATTGTACACCGCACTTGAGCTTCGAATTCTACTGTATTCGTAAGCATCTTGGGCAATATCGCTAATGAATTTCTGTGTCGCTAAAGCTAATAGTCTTTTGATCTTGATATCTGATGTTTCAAATCCATTCTTGGCCAAATAATAATCTGTCACTGCATCTGGAATAATAGGTGAAAATTCCCCATCCATCATATTTAATACTTCCTTCAATGTTTTGTCTTTTCTGGTTAAGTCTGGCAAATCTGGTATGATAGCTGCTGCTGCTGCACTAGCTTGAGCTGCTGCGGACAAAGACTGTTGACGCTGTTTTGACTTCTCTTCATCTGTTTGTTTTTGGTTCTCTGATTCGGGTATGATATGGTCATCTACATCATTGAATTCATCATCCATTTCAACATCTTCATGATCTTTGTTGTTTGACATTTTGAGAGAACCGTAGCTATTTTTTTTTGTTTCTTCATATTTCTTTTGTGGTCAAATATCGGATTCATATGGTGTATTCAAATGACACTACAACATTTGGAAATTCCCTACTGTTAAGGGTTGATGGTGCCATTGGAGCCATGTCATTGTCTCCTAATGGAAGAGATGCAGTTCTAGCAGGTAGAAAAGGATTATTCATAATTGACTTAGATGATCCATTCACTCCACCTAGATGGTTGCATCATATAACTTCTTGGGAGGTGGCAGATGTTCAGTGGTCTCCTCATCATTTTGTTAAACCATCGTGGTGTATCTCCACCTCAAACCAGAAAGGTTTACTTTGGGATTTGAGTCGACCTTCCAATAATGCAATTGCAAATATCTTACACTCACACACTCGAGCGATATCAGATATAAACTTCCATCCGTTCGATCCAGAAATCTTAGCAACGTGCTCAATTGACACATTTATTATGAGTTGGGATATGAGAACTCCTCGAAAACCAGTGGTGAAGTTAGCAGAGTGGAGGGCTGGTGCAATACAAGTGAAATGGAATCATGAGAACCCTTTTGAAATCGCCTCGAGTCATGATAATTCTTTTTATGTATGGGATACTAGAAAAGGAGCATTGCCGGTGATGAAAGTGGATAAGGCTCACGAAGGTAAGATTAATGGATTAGATTTTAATCAAGGTTTAAAGAATATAATTACATGTTCGAATGACGGAACTGTTAAATTCTGGAACTTAAAAGATGGAGACGGTAAACAAGCAGTATCTGACTTTAGCTATTTTGATTTAAAGCCGGAAAAGGAACACATCAACCCCAGTGTGATCATAAAAACAGGATTTCCCATTGCTAGAGCAAGAACACTACCTTTTGGCACCGACAAAGCCTGTGGTATCATGCCGTTGATTGGTGGTAAAGACTCTATTCATTTGGCAAATTACGATACGGCATATCTGGATTATTTGACGACTGGTCGTACTCAAACAATTAAATTGGATCCAGTTTACACTTTCAAAGGTCACAGTGGACCAATGAAAGATTTTTTATGGAGACCAAGACGTAAATTATACGAAGGTCTGGATGTAAAGCATAAATGGGAAGATTTCCAACTAGTGACGTGGGCTTCGCAAGAGTATGATCTAAAGTTATGGCAACTTGATGAAGAAATGTACAAGCTGGTCAATTATAATCCAACATTTTTTAATGTATTCAAAGAAGAGCTGGACTCTGACTCTACAAGACCAACCACTCCATCAGAAACTGATCAGCCGTACTCTTATGAAACATACTGTTGCGAACCTCGTGTAACAATCGACGATTTGACGAAAACCAATGGTGGTGATCTATTATCAGCATTAACATTATTGCAAATAGCAGAAAGGAATAAACAATCAGGCCACGACTTCAGTCAATTAAATCATTTGAATTGGATATCAGGGGTCAGAATGGGTCATGCTGGTCGTGACAATAGAAAAGTAAGTTCATCTTCTACCATGGAAGATGATGGACCATCAAATTTAGGAGAAGAAGTGAGTGTTGTAGGTCACAAATTCCCAAAGATTCGATTTGAAAAGATATCAGTATCCACAGGAGAACTAGTCATTAGTTTGAGTGGTCCAGTTCCAAAGGAAACTAATGAGGAGGTAGAAATTGATGACGAAGACTCAAGTTTGATATTTATGAGAATCAACATTAAATTTCCAAAAAGCTACCCCTACCTTGAACCGATGAGTAATGATAATACCCTTTCAAGTAAGCAATTATTCAAAATTCATAAGCAAAATTTGATAGATTTTGACATAGAAGAGACTCATGAATTGACCAAGGATATCAAGAATACCTTACTTGATGGGTTGAACAAAATTGCTCAATTTTATACCAACAAATACAATCAATTTTGTTTAGAACCATGTTTGAGATACTTGTTAGGCGACAATGTTAAATTGGATGACGATTTGATGATGGAGAGTAGAGCTGATACTAACGACGATGAGGGTGAGTTTATCCAAGAAGTCGGAAATGAAGGGTGGGTTGATGATTTACTAAATCAACAACCTGGATTTAATGAAATTTTATCTTCAGCTGCAGCCGAGAATGGATACTCCTCTGGCGATGATGATGCTGAGATTGGCGATTTGTTGCAAGACGAATCAAAAACATCAATCAGTCTAGAACACAACGACAAAATTGTCGATTCTACCCCACTTCCTAAAGGGTGTGGTGCTGTTTGGACTCCTACTGGTCAATTAATATGCTTCTTCATACCTAAAAATGGGGAAGAGGATAATACATCGCAGGATTTTAATGCGTTCACGTTTGGAGACAACGGAGCAAATGGGGACGAATCCATCGCTTCCGATTCAGACGTTGAAGATAGTGACTCGGAAAAACCTCGAGGGGCGTTGATGAAAAAGTTCACAAGCACCTCGTCTGACGAAAGTTTGAAAAACGATTGGGCAGAATTGATGAAAGACGAAGGTGGAAAAAAAAAGCAACCTGGTTTGTTTCATTTAGGATTGGATAGCAGATTTGCTGATCATGAAAGTAGTCATAAATCATCATTGAATAGATTTACAAGTATTGACGGAGCTTCCAATAATCGGTCCACTAGCAGAAGCTATAGGAAGAATGACTCAAGTAAAAAGAATGTCAATATTGTTGAGATTCTAGATTATAGTCATTTATTACCAGATAAGAGAGATTTGGCCTTGGAATATAAAGTTGTGAACGACAGTCCTGAAAATTTGGCCAATCATAACTCGAAAGTGGCATTACGACATGGGCTCAAAGATGTGAGTGATGTTTGGAAACTTATAGAAATCATTATGATGAAAAGTAATAACCTATCATGTCGATTTTTTGAAGATTATTTTTTGCCCTCAATTAACCAAAAACACTCACAGGATGACCAAAGTACCGACGGTCAAGATTTTTATTGGAATAATCATCCATTTGGATCCAAATGGTTGATCAAAAAAATCTTTGAATTTTTTGAAGCAAGACAAAATGTTCAAATGCTTGCAATGATGGCTTGTGTGCTTTATGAAGACACAAGTAAGTATAAAGCAATATCTCAAGATAAACAAAGAAACAAATCTATTGCATCTAGCAGAAAAGGAACTTCCTTCTCCTTCCCATTCAATCACTTGCCGAATAATAATTCTTTACAAAATCATTACCCATTCAGCCATTCTTCGTATAATCCATCTTCCTACAATCAGCAAATCAATCAAGTTTCCATGAGTCAACATTTGCTAAATCATTCTACAATTCCACCGGCCGGATTAAATTCCAGCTTCTCCTCACCGCCGGAGATAAATCATAGAAATTCATCAATACTGAGCTTTCGACCTATAGTTTCGCCTATTAATTATGCTCCATCAATCAACTCTTCCATCGAATCAAATAGTGTCCATGAATCTCCAGATAAATTTAGTTACCTTCGAAAAGCAATGTTGGGATCACCAAATCAAAGTCTTGTAAATAATCTGTATTCATCATTGAGTGAAACTTTAGGTGCACCTCAAGATTCGCCGAAATTGTCATTATCAAAAAAAACAACAAGTAAGTTTGAGTTGAGAAGACCTAAAAAACAAATCACAGCATCGAGCAAAGTCAATATGAAACCTAAAGAGCCAGTTGTAACGTGCGAATTATTAAATACGCAAGATTTGGACTTGCTAGAGACTGATTTCAACAAATCACTCCTAAGCTGTATAAGCAGTGAAAAATTGAAGTTGTATCGTGAATATTATGCTGAAATGCTATACAACTGGAACTTGCCAATTAGTAGGTTGGAAATTTTGGAATACAATTTTCAAGATCTAAGCCCAAAGAATACAAGCACAAACAAACATAAATGTAAATTGGGATTACGAAAGAAATTAAAACAAGAACCGAATCAAAATTTTGTTAACTCAGTTACTCCTATCTTTATGAAAAATCCAAATTCGTGGAATACCAAAAAAGGAAATACAGTGAAACACTGCAATTTATGTAGTTTGATTACTTCAAAGAGTTTCACATTGTGTGCTGTCTGTGAACATATTCTACACACAGACTGCGCAAGTGAATGGTGGGCCGACAATATAGAGTGTCCGAGTGGGTGCGGTTGCAAATGCTTAGAGTATGGATTTTAATATTATGGCTGACGAGTATTTACAATTTCATCTTTCAATTTCTCATCCCATTCTTTAGCGAGTGTTTTAAAGTATGCAGCGACATCCTCCAGTCCTGTAGTGTCCACTTCTTCGTATGACAAATACTCCTTACCAAATCTTGTACAAGAAGATCCCGTCTTAACACCTTGTTTTGCAATACCCAATGCTGCAGCTACAGGTGCATTTGCAGCTATGTAACCTGAGATGTTGTGATATGGCGAGCCTAGAAATCTAGCTAGGTAAAATAGCATCAACATACCGTAATATGTAAAGACATTTAAGAATTGATAGAACGAAAAACTAGTGAAGATACCTGGGTGCACCAAATATTGACTGATTCCAGCTTTATTTAATTCTTTGTATGTACCAAAGTGAAGCAAGTCAACTAGTCTTTTTGATCCCTCATAAGATTCTGGACTTCTTAGCAATTGGAGATCATTGAATGACAAATATTTTGGATGAGACATCAATGAACTGATCCAAATAATTTTTCCATGGTCATTTGCCAACAAGTGTTTTATCCTGTGTATGAAATAGTAAGGTCCAAATACATTTGCTTGAAAGACCAACCCCAATCTGTCGTTACTTTCTACTCCTATCCTTTGAAGTTTGTAAGTGGGATTAGTAACTGCATCTATTGGGTTTTGTAAGACTTCCACACAAGCAGCCTTCCAATCAATGCCTCCATATACACCTTGAGCAGCATTTATAAATAAGTAATCTAGGTGAGTGTATCTTTGATTCAATTCATAGTACGCCGACAATATTGATATCATGTCAGTAAAGTCAACCAATATGTAATCAAATTCGACTCGGTTCACTTTCTCTGGTATACGATCTTCTATGTATTTCTTTATATCTGTAATAGATTCCTTTACTTTTGGTAGGGTTCTGGAGGTGACAATCAACGTTATATCTTTTTTTGATGGCAATTGCTCTAGTAATCTAACTGCTATGTTAAAGCCAAGATTGGAGGATGTTCCTGTTATCAATGCCACGGTTGAATCTTTAATTAATGACATTGTTTACGGTAATCTTAGAAATATGAATAATGATTTTTTTTCTTGTTCATGCGATTTCGTATTTCGTCGTTTAAGTTCTATAAACTCCATATATCGTTCCAAGTTATGTTTTTCCTTACGGCATTAGAAAACCCTTCGTTGTATTTAACCCATATTCTCGAGATTTTGCATTCATGTTGAGGTTTACTGTTCTTTTCTAGTACTTCTTGGTATTTGTTTTTGAAAAAGTCGATGCTACTACCGTTGGGTTTAGATTTTTTAACCTTAACTTGAGCCTCCTCTTCTATCGGTCGTTTAACATTTGAACTTTTTCTCATCATCTCAAGTCTTTCGAGTTCGGCGGTAATCAATGGGAATAGTGTTTGACGCTTAAGTTGGACTTGTTTGGATAAGGACGCTATTGAAGTTGAGGCTAGTGGACTCTCATAATTGACTATCAGGTCCCAATTAGGATTCATTTTAAGGGTAATAGCGCCTGTTTCAAAATCCTTACTGTGCTCTAATGAGATGTTGAAATCTTTCACTAACCTTGTGATTTGTTCCAACTTCAGCTTTTCAAAATCATTCAAATTTGATTTGACTTTAGACGACATGGACGGTAACATCATTTTTGATAAATGTGGCAAAAACTGACAAGACATGTTTTGGTAATTTGTATTACCTAAAGCCAACTGAGCATCGATGGGTAAATTCTGTACAACCAATTTCACGATATTTTTATTACTTTTTAGAGCCTCGTTTGTCTCGTATTCTATATTCTTAGCATTTAAAATCAAAGATTGAGACTTGTTTGGTTTTATCTCAGCAAGTAATGACCAGAATTTCAAGCCAGCAATAGGATAATACTGACTCATATCCATGTGATTAAAATTGCTGAATTGATCATAGTAATTCAACCAGTCACTCAATTCACAAGGATTCTTCAAAGAATCATCTTGATAGTATACAACATCCAAGTATTTATTGAACACACCTTTCATTACTTTGTCAAATGAAGTTGTACTGCTTGTAATTGCTTTACCGTCGCCGTTCATATACTTGTCAAATAGTTTTATGAAGTTTTCTTCTTTGGATAATTGCGGCTCTCTTTTATACAATTGATCAACCATTGAGAACCAAGATACTTGCAGGTCCATCAAGTGATCGAACTTTTTTGGATTATTCTTCTCATTGTATACTTTCCTACCTTGGAATTGAATATGGTTGATAGCTGCTCGTATATCCCCCTCACAAATTTCAATTATGTCTCCCAATTCTTGAAAAGTGAAATTCAATTTCTCACGATCATTGATGTACATCAAATGATCTTTGACTGATTTGATAGCATTCCCGCTCAATTTCGCTCCTGTAGTAGTGGTTGAGGTCATAGGTTTTTTGAATTGTACTTGATGACTTATTGATCTTAATTTATCCATTGGATTGGGTCCAAATCTTCCTGGGTTTTGAGCATAAATGTCATTTGCTATACATATTATTGGTCTATTCAAAAGCATATCCTTCTTATTCTTAGTTTGATCGGTTGATTCTTTTCTAAGTTTTTTATTATAGGCTTTTTGATCGGAGTAGATCAAATCATTCAACGTCTTTACCACGTCGCTTGCGTTTGCAAAGGAGTCTATTTCGTCAATGACTAAGCATGAAGGTTTGTCTTTATTTTTGGTATCAATAGAGTTTGAAGTCAAGGCATTTTTTATCCTCAACTTCAAAGCTAAAGAAGGATTACCGTTTTGAGACTGACGTAATGTATCCATACTATTAGCTGCATTCAATTCTTGTATGGAATAGCCCAATTGTTTGGCAATGATATGTACCGCTGAAGTTTTTCCTATACCTGTAGGGCCATGTACTAACAAAATCTTATGATGAGGTCTTCCCAAAGCATCAATATGGTCTGCTTCATTTATCTCTTCTTTAAAAACTATGGAGGACCACTGCTTTAACCAAAGTGAAATTGCCCTGTATTGTTTATCATTTCCTGCTGAGCAAAGCTGTACAAATTTAGTTGGCCTGTACTTCTCTGTCCATATTTGCGAGTGGTCTGAAGCTTCTTTTATCGGTTTCATTGCAGACACTTTCGCATCGTTTTCTTTAATTTTGTTCCGTAGTTCTGCCTTTTTCATGAGAAGATCCATATCCATATATGAATCTTGAAATGCATCGGTCTCTGGTATATGTTGAGTTGTTTGGTTTTTTTGTTGTATTCGTATGGTTTTACCATTTGACAAATTGATTTTTAGTGAAGGTTTAGAGATGGGATTGAAATTATGTAGTAAGTTTTCTTCCTCTATAGTTTCGATATCAGCTTCTGGAGCACCAGTAAACAATGAAGACCCTCCGAAATCGATGTCTATATCTTCTAATTGCGTCTCCAGGGTCATGATTTAAGATTTTGTAAGGAAGAAAAAAATGTAAACAAACGCGTCTATTTTACTTATACAAATATTTTCAACTGAATTTCAGAGTCCTTATTATCCTGATTAGAAGCACCACTCTCGTTGGGTTGTAGCTTAACCAATTGCTCAGTTCTCTCTTTTTGTGTGCTATCCAATTTTCCATTCACTACAATTTTGAAACTTTCAGAATTGTTTTGTATCAAAAACATTAATTTATCGTGTAGATACATCTCATCCAACCCACTTCTCGATATCATAGGAATCAAGATTGAATAAAACGTAATTACTTTTTCCTTCTCATTCAAGTTTTTCGAAAACAACGATAGGATTTCAATTGAGACTTTTTGATCAACATTGGAATTAGTTTCTGAGAAATTGATTTTTACCAATTCTGAAATTAGATATTTGATTGTCAAATTGTTCGTTGCAGCTGAATATTGAATCAAGTTCTTGACACACTGTATTCCCCTCGAAACAGTATCGGGATTACCAAGCATTCGAATCAAAGCGGTACTCAAAGCTAGTGATTCTTCCTTGCTCAAGTGAATATTACCATTAGTTTGTAGAATCAATGGGGTAATCACGCTATAATTACTTCCCTCATTGATATCGTATGAGTCTCTCACATTTGCGTGAAATAACTCAATCAATTTGTTATCGCCAAACTTTTTCGACTCAATGATGATATTCTTCAAGTACGGCAATATTATTGATATTAGCAACTCTTTCTTTGTTTGATAAATTCTAGCGAAGATGTAAAGAATGACAGAGTAAACATCAGCCTTGACTACGTCGGGAAGTAGATGAATCACCTCAATCAGATTCTCAATAGCCTTTTTTAAAATCAATAAATTGGTTGCACTTTCGACTCGTGAGAACGTCAATTGATCATTACCATTCAATGGATCATAGTTTGATTTCAAAAATGGCAAAATCTTAAATAATGGTAGTAAATTCACTCTAATCAATTCAAACAATTTGTCAAAACCTTTTTCTAATTGATCCTTGTTGTTTGCAAGAAACGTTTTATAAATTGTTGTTGTGATTTCAATCAAATTACATTGAATTTCAGCGTCGTCATCAATTAATATCAATCTATCGAATAAATCAATTAATTCTCCAAATATTTGATCATTAAATAATAATTCTACCAATTCAGGATTTTTCACTAATCTATTTGCGGTCACCAATATTTCTGCAGTATTCTTGTTTTTAATTAATGACTCAACACACTGACTAAACAAGATGAAGAAAAAATTTTGAGCATCACCTCCTAGATACTCGTCGATTGTTTTTTTACCTGATTCCACCTCCAATGATAAAACACTGATAAAATTGATCCAGTGATCTCCATAAATTTCCAATTCACGGCTTGTAGACTCGCTATATTTCAAAGCTGAAAATTCACGCAACACCAATATCCATAATGAATCCAATAACACTGAATACTTGTCAAGAATCTCCAAAAACTCGGTCTCGGTTTCTGGATTATTTAGCGAATCGATTTTTAATATTGCCCAACAATTCAAGATTGAAAGTTGGATTGATTTCTTTCCAAATTCTGACATGCTTTCCAAAAATCCAAATTTGAGAAATTTATTGGAAGATATCTCTTCTAAAAGGTAAATCAAAGTTTTCAAAATTCTTTGCTTGGAATAAAATTTAATTTTGGGTAAGTTAATGAATTTTGAAGCAACATGAATAGCCTCGACTATGACTTTGTAATCATTACCGGGTGTGAAGCATGGTACTAATGCACTAATGATTTGTGCTTGTTGCTGCTCCAAAATAGAAACGGTGGGATATAATGGATCTGCTAACTCACCAAACAAACCTAAAGCTTTATCTAGCAATTCAATTCCTTGTAATTTGATTTCAGTGATTGAGGAGGTTGAACCAAGAAATGACAATTTCACAATATCCTGAATTTTCGTTTTCAACTTGTCAATCATGGCTGGCTTCTTCTTGGCCAATTCCAACAAATGATTCAATAATTCGTAGATGAACAACTTGAACTCCCATGATATAGGCTCGTTTTTATCAACATCGAACTCACTCTCACCAACGATATTTTCGATTTCTTCATCTTTGAAGTCAACGCTTGTCAATTTTTTCTTCTTTCTTTGCAGCAAAGGTAACAATTTCTGTTGATAGTTGGTATCAATAAATGGTCCCATTAGTTTTTTTGAACTGGTTTTAAATAATGAATTTAGAATGACAAACCAATTTTTTTCCAAACTTGAGTCCATCCAAGACTTGATGAACCTCTTCAAAGTATCACACGGTTGAATATTCATTGAGACCCAAAGTAGGTTGACGGTCTCAGTGGTAAGTATGTCTACACCAAAGATCTTTATAAGTTCATAATAGCACTCGTAAGCTGCTGAGTACAAGTTGAAACTTGAATTAAATGGGAATATTGCTTCAGTATTCAACGATGTAGGAGAAACAGTAGCTATAGAAACTTTCAAATTTTTGGATATTATCAAATTCAACAATTTAATGAAAAATTTCACCTCTCCTTCCATAAAGTTTTGATCAAATATAATTAATTCTTGAAATAAACCCAACAAGTTTTTATAAACTTGCAAATTATCGTTTAGAGTCGCCAAACCAACACCGTAGCTCAATGAAGTGATTAGATTCTTTAACTTTTGCTTGTCTTGAACCTGCCAATCTTTCAAAGTTGGACCTAAAGAGCTAACAATCAATTTCAATAATCCCGTTGTCAATGAAACAGAGCTATATTTTGTCTTCAAATTGATCAAAACCCTGTTATTCAAATCATAACTAAACCTGTCATCGAGATAATTTTCGTATACCTTGTTCAATAATTGAGGTAATAACACTAGTTTGTCTAAATTAGACTCAAATATCTTGATCAATGAAAATAAGGAAAAATGGTATATGATTGGATTAGGGTCGTTCAAAAACTGAACGAGTATGTTGTATGTATCACTGAAACCAATTCTAGTACTAGTGTAGATATTTGCCAAGGAGAATATTGCAAAACTTCTTTTGTATGGGTCAAAATTATTAACAACATCATTCACAAATGTAGCCACATGTCCAGAAACCACATCGTCTTTGAGTAAACAGCTTGCCAACCCGACTGACTCAGCATTTAATTTAATCAACTGATCATTGTTGGTGTCTATCTTTCTTATTAGATCAAAAAGTGTGGCAATGATCTCTGTTTCCAACAGCAATTTTCTTTTCAATAAATTGGATAATAGACCATGGACTGCAACAGACACATTTAATTTTACAGCTTTCAATCTTTGGGTGTCAACTTGATTACCGGATAATGAATTTCTAATCTGTTCTAGTAGCGAAAACTGTATTTTTGTACTAAGGTAAGGAAAAGCTAATTGAAATAATTCGATTGATAGATCGACTAATGAAGTGATTAAATTAGTCGAATATTGTTCTTGAAGTGAGTAATGCTGAGTTAAAAATACATTTGGGTCGTAATTAATAGAATTATCCACCGATTCAAAAGAAATCTTTTCAAAATAATCAAACCACGATCCAATCTCGGTATATCCTTTTGTTTCAGTGCTTGCCAGTAATGAATCCTCAATCTCGAATGTATTTTTAATCCACTTTGTTGCAACCTTAGATGCGCTGAAAGGATATTTGATCAATAACTCATCAACTCTTGTCGAGTTGGACTTGAATTTACTGGTCACACCAAATGAATAATTATACTCTTCGTTTAAGATCATCACGTCCTCATCTGTAAGGTCGGCTACCCTATTTGAATTCTTCTTCTTTGGAATTTTCTCATTCTCTGTTGGAGGAATTCTTGAAAATAATTTTACATCACCAAATATTTTGATCAAGAAGATAATCATATTGGAATTGACGTCTCCCTTAAAAATGGTTGCTAATTTTGTGAATGTTTGCAAAATGGTTTTCTTTGTGTAAAGAATCAAACTTATCATGAGATTTTCATTTGATAATTTTTGACTGAATGAATAGTTAGTGTATAAAATATTATTGAGCAAATTAGGATTGTAATCACACTCATTGAAATTAATATTGTTCAAGGAGGTTACAGCTCCGACAGAGTCAATATTGCTTTCGAGATACGATAAATAATTGTATGACTTTGTTAATAAGAAATGGATCTGTTTCAAGGACTCTGGGGTAAGCTCAACTGTATTTAAATAATTTAACAAACATAGCAAGCTGAAACTTCTTAACTTTAAATTTGCAATCACATCTTTTGTTTGTGATTCTATTGAAGTTGATGTTCCCCCTATATATTGCGAAGTTAATAAACTCTTCCAAAAAATCAAAAACTGAGATGAATTTAACTTGACATATTCTGAAAAGTTATACAATGTGACTAAGGAAGATAAAATTATCCAGCAACTAGTGTTTTTAACGTTGGATGTGGTGTTGTGTTTTAGATTTTGAGTACAAAAACTTAGCAATTTCACAATCGTTGAGTTTTGCAATAATGCTGGGTCCGTTTGTTTGATCAACAGTGACAATGCCAAAGCATAACTTGTTAATCGAACCAAGGATATGGGACAAATGTTTTCGTCCCCACTGACACCTTCCTTGTCGGAATGTTTATATTCTTGGTCCACTAATCTGAAGGTGTTTAAGATCAAAGGATTTATCTCTGCCTGGTTATTCGCAGCGTAGATAAGTAATGTCTTTAAGGCGTAATTTCGAATGTAAGAATTATTGTTGATGATTAGTTTGAGTAGAATGTCCCTAATAAACAGGTTTTCGTTCTTCAGCTCAGCTTCTTCTGCTTCCTTGGACTCTGTTTCAAAGTTGATACTGTAAGGTAGCAACATATCCACTATATGAAGCAACAAATGAGTTTGATAAGGATTGTTGTAGGGACAAATTGTTCCATTATTAAGGCTTTTCTTGGTAGTTTTGCTTTTAAAAAACAATTTTGATTCCCTTTTTCGTTCCTTGGTTGTAATTGATGAGTTTTTTATTTCAATGAATTTGCTATAAACATAATCGCTCAATATTTCGTGACTTGTGGAGCCAGTTTCTTGAATCATGTATTCTACCAAAAGACGCCATCTTCGTAAAACTTGATTCCACGCTTGATTCTGTATGTGATTTGGATTGTCTAGTTCGTCAAACTTTTTCAAGATCAATTCTATTATTGAGATAAGACCGGTTGATAAATAGTCATGGTTTTGAAACTGTTCTAATTGAATATAAAATATAAGCACTTCTACTATACTGGATTGAGACAAACTCATTTCAAGATTTGACTCTATTATTGCTTCACTATCATGGCTGGTTAATGTATTTTTTTCCTTCCTTATCTCTAGATCATCTTTGTGCAATGATGAATCATAAATATTTAAGTTTGGCATTGGAAACAAATTGATCAAATATTCTATTGGACTGAATTTCAGCGAAGGTATAAAGTTCAATAAAACGTAAGCTAATACATCAACCATTGCTATTCTCACTTCTTTGGAGAAGTTTGATAAGGCACTATAGATATATTTCTCATTAGTCTGCAACAAGTTTATTTGAAATCGGTGCTGCTGACTCGTTATTGTTTCGGGTTTCATCTTTGCACCAGCTGAGTTTGACGATGCTGAAGCAGCCAATAAAGTTTCGTAATTTGTCGAAATTGCTAAGATCAATAAATTTTTGTAGCATTGTATGTAATTCTTCTTTATCAAAACCGTTGATGAGCTCTCTTTACTATATGAAACTGTATCGGACAAAGATTTGGTTACAATCTTCATAAGTTTTGCTTGAGTTTTTTCATCGATGTCTGATTTGGTTGCATTTTTGGTTATCGAGTTCAATAAATACACCAATGAACTATCAATATTTGGATATTTCTTTAAAATCTTGTAAATCTGTGAAGTTGCAAAGCTCACTAGAGAGCCTAAAGAGTTTGGGAAGTGCTCAAATAAATCAATTAATATAATTATGGATATTTGACTACTTTTTGACAATTCGTCATTGTTCAATATTATAGTATTCAAAAGTTGATCTGCTAAATCATTAATTTTTGAAGGAAGCTTCAGTAGAGCCACTATCAAATTTCTAGATAGTAATCGAAACACATTCAATGATATCTCGACATGAGGTACTGGCTCTTCATTCTTTTTCTTGGTATGTTGTTGTTCATTGGAATCTTTTTGTACTTTCTGAATAATTTGGTAGAATTGAGACAAGTATTTGTTATAGTCAGATTCCTGAATCTCATCATTGGCTAGAGCACCACTGACATTGGACAAGTAGGCATAAAGTTCAGAGCTGGAGAATCGTTGTAGTATGATATCGAAATCCATGATAGAACGCCAAAATTGGATTTTTTCTGTTTATTTTTCATCTATACAAATGTTAAAGCTTTAGAAGATTTTGGAGTTTCTTTTATATCATTACATTTCGAAGGAGTCGGCGAGCCATTGATTGAAGGTAGAGTCAGAAATCTTTTGCTGTATGATATTCGCTTCTCTTTACTTTTGTTATGGGTCTTGTCTGTACTAGTTGAGGTGGTCAATTGGGTTGTTGAAGGAGACTTTAATAGCTTAGATGATGGTTGGTTTGATCTATAGGATCCTAGAAAAGTTTCTATATCCATCGTCAAGCTTTTCAATTTTTGAAGTGAATCCGATTTTTTGAGCGTATTGTTTTCTTTTATTTTGCCAGGAGGAGGGGTTGACTTTAGCATATCTTGAAAAGAAACCATCAGCACGTCTGGATCGTAGGGTGTATTTTCAACAGTAGAGAGTTTATCTTGTAGCTCTTTGATCTGATTTTGATAATTAGTGATAAACAATTGTTTTTCAAAATTATGCTTTTTTACTCTTTCATAGTCATCTTCAAGAAGAGCTATTTTCTCTAGTAGTTCATTATTGAATTGTTGTTGAATTTCGTACTTGTTGTGTATGACTCTGTCCTGTGATTCCATTGAGTCATTTATAATTTCGATTTTGACTAGCTTCTGTTGCAAGTTGTAAATTTGTTCATCTTTCGATTTTATCAATTCTTGTAACTCATCTGTCTCTTTATTGGAGCTTTGTAATTGCGCTTTCGAACTTGCTAGTTGTTTTGTGAGTTGATTGATTTTCTCCGTTAGGCTTATGTTGTTTAGTTCTAATTCTTGTAGCTCATCCTCTAACGCTCTCTCTAGATCTTTACTTGATTCTTGAAACTCACTGAGCATTGCTTCGGATTCTAGTACTCGCTGTATAAGCTCATCTTTTGATAAACTTGATAGATCTTGATTCATGAAGTCTGGAATATCTGTAATGGAAATTGTGTAGATCGAATTAATGTAACCGAAAAAAAATTTACGAGATTAGCGTAACATCCATAAAACACAGCACATAAACACATAAGAACCTCAAGAGAGATCATCAAAGAACAGAACACCAGAGACGAATCTTATGTTAAATAGATAAGTATAAATGAATCTAGAATAGTAATTGCATCATTTGTTTAAAAGCTTGAGATAACGAATTGCAAACGTTTCATTTTAAATTCAACTTGATGCGTGAAACCCCCAAATATTATATCATTCGCCCCTCCTCCAACAAAATACTATAATGATAAGTTCCTATAAATATCTCACACACACATGACCCTAGTATTCTCAATTATCTTCCAATGCTAGATTGAGCTAAACAGTGATGTTTAATAGTTCGTCGTATTTTGATAAGCATTGAAGATTGAATGGAAGTTTGGTTACTGCCCAAATGAAGCTGCTGCAACATTCAATTTTGATGGGTTTATAGAATAGAACCCCACAGTTGTCAACCTCAAATGGTTGCGTGGGCTAATTGAGTTTATTTTTTTTTTTTTTTCGATTGACGCGGCAATAGTGTCAATTCAATTTTGCAACTAAATCTGAGATAACCGATTGCACTCCTTTCCTGCCCCACAAATTGTTACCTAACCAAGTTTGAATGTAGTATATATAATGTTCAATTTCGGAGTTTTACTTCACTGCTTCATTGTCAAGGATGGAAAAACCAACAGTAGAGTATTTTTCGCCAGTGACTTCGATACAAGAAGTGGATCGTCAATTATTCAATGAAAAACCCGATTTATCCTTACCCTCAATCAAAGCATATTTTGCAAGTAGACTTCCGACAATAATTGACTTACCAATATTTCATGCAAATGAAAGATGGTACAAGCTAATTAATCCCATGACAGGATTGCAGTACATGACTAGATCTAATTGGAATTACTATTTCATGGGTTATTTCGCTTGGGTACTAGATGCTTTAGATTATTTTGTAGTTTCTGTTGCTGCTCCGGAGATTGCAACCACCTTGAAAGTGAGTGTAACAGATATAACCTGGGGTATTACCCTTGTATTGTACGTATTTACAAAAATTTACTAACTTGAAATCATCAACTAACACAATTATAGGATGTTGAGGTCAGTGGGTGCTATTATATTTGGTTTACTGGCTGATTACTTTGGAAGAAAGTACACATATATTCTTATTGCAGCTTTGTTCATTCCGGCTGAGATAGGGTGTGGATTCGTTCAAACTTATTCGCAATTTTTGGGTGTGAGAGCCTTATTTGGAGTATTAATGGGTGGGATGTACTCCATTAGTATGGTTACAGCAATGGAGGATCAACCACCACAAGCTCGAGGTGCATTGAGTGGAATTTTCTTACCAGGTTATTCATTTGGATATCTTCTTGCCATGGTGTTTTATCGAGCATTTGCATTGACTGGAAAAGATGGTGAAGGATGGCGTAATTTGTTATTCTTCACCGCTGGATTATCCCTCATATTGATTATTTGGAGGTTGAGTTTTCCAGAGAGTCCAACCTACTTAAGGTTAAAAGAAAAGAAGAGGCAATTCAATGAGCAAAGAAAAGAAGGCAAAAAGGGATTTCTTAGTAAATTTGACTTGACAATATTTGAAGTTCTCAGAACTGAATGGCTCATGTTTATATACTTGGTGATATTGTACGCCATTTTCAATTTCACCACCCATGCAAGTCAGGACTTGTACAGTCTGATGTTATCCAAACAATACCTTGTTGATATAGACTTGAAAACAATAATTATCGTTGTGTCAAATCTAGGAGCTATGTGTGGTGGTTTAATAATGGGGAATGTGTCAGAAATTCTTGGTAGAAGACTCACTGTTTTAATATGTATGTTGTGGAATATTGCCTTTACCTGGGGCAGTTTTGTCGAAGCAAGGAAACACTGGCCATTGTATGTATTTTTACAAGCGGGGGTTATGGGTGCTTGGGGTGTGGGTCCAATTATGTTATTGGAGCTAGTCAACCCTACCCTTCGTGCATTGTTAGCAGGATTGGCATATCAGTTGGGTAATTTAGCATCATCGGCAAGCTCTACCATTGAAGCTAAAATAAGTGAAAGGTTTCCCTTAGGTACAGAGGGGATGTATGATTACGGGAAAGTCATGGGAATTTTCTGTTATTGTGTTTTTGGTTGTATGATCATTTGTGTATTCTTGGGTCCCGAGAGATTTCATAGAGAGCTCAGGATGGTTGATGATGGGGAAGTGTTGGAAGAGGTTAGCTCTCATGATTACAGTGAGAAGGATAAGGTTTGATATCGTACCTTTGCCAGTCAGAAAATCGTTTATGAAATTAGTTTAGTTTTGATAATGATAAGAAATATAGAGTATTTTTTATTTTGCAACCAAAAAAAGAGCGTTAAATGAAGTTCACATGGATCGGAATTTTCTCTCTAGCGACTGTATTCATTTTGACTAGACGTGGTCTGAGTTTGATGATCATTATGTTTGTTTGACCAACGACGAGGCAATGAAATGAATTTTTTGATTATTTGGTAATAATTATGAGTTTTCTCCCCATTTCAATCTGAGATTTGACATCTCTAACATTGTCACTTTGAAAGGGCGAGTGACTTACGATTCGAACATGGTTTACTCGATACAGAGTAATCTTATCAATTTTTGACATAAAATATTAGTTATTAATTATTAAGTACAGCTTTGATCATCTATTCATCCTTTTTCTTTTCTTCTTCGCTATCGTCCTCAGACTCATCGTCACTTCTTTCGTCTTTCTGCTCACCGGAAACAAACATTCTATACAAAATTCTAAAAATCAAGAATAACCAATAAGTGTTTACCAATTGCAAAGCGAAAATCAAAAAGAACGTGATTGGTTGAGAGATCCAACATTTATACTGCTGAGTATCCCAGTTCAACTCCCATTCTCCAACACTTCTAAATTCAGTCAACACTGAATATAAGATCCTCAAATTCTGATAGTGTCTCAAATAAACCCATACAAAGATGAAAAAGATAAAGAATATTGGCGTCAATGATGAGTTCAAGTAATTTAATGTTTTCGACAATGCCAAGAAGAAATCAGAAACGTCCATGGTAATGTAAACTGCCAAACCCATCCAAGTGAAATGAAATCTATAAGAACACCAAATCAAGGCAATCGTGATGATGTGATGCAATACCAATTCTTTGAAATCTTTTCTAGGTTTTTCCAATTGCAAAACGAGGACTACAGATTGTTGTACCCAAAATGCAGCTTGTCCAAGATAATAAATTTTAAAGTAAATATCGTGGGTCTTATGAGGATATTGCAAATAAAAAGGAGTGGTTTCAAAAAACCATAATGGTAATCTGGACATGATCCACAATCCGAATGGACCAGTCATACCGTAATAAAACATGGCATAAGTCTGTTCCATAAATCTTTTTTGTTTACCTTCCTTTTTCAATCCAAAAAATATGGCTAATGGTCTCAAAACACAACACATCATGAACTCACGCAAAAAAGTAAAGAAAAGAGCGTAATATCCAACGAATTTGAAATCATTGGCTCCTTTTCCATATTGATCAGTTCCTGGAATATGATACGCTGGGATCATCATATCTCTTAATGTTTGATGTACTTTTCCCGATGGAGAACTAATGTGAAAAGTGGCATAACTGGCAAGTAAAAGAAGCAAGGGCATAATCCATGTTTGTCTATATGTCAATTCACGAAATCCATAGTATAATTTCTTTGCAATTGCAATGTCAGATTTATTATCCTTTTGCAATTCCATTAGTCTTGCATTAGATTTTCTTCTTGACGATTTCGAAGTATTCATCGTGGACAAAGATGGTGAAGTGTCTCCAACATTGATGTTCCCTACTGAGGATGCACGACGACGATGTACATTTTCAGGCACAGGAAGAGACGACAAACCTGAACTCATTGAATGTTATGAAATTAGGAAAAAGAAAAAAAAAAATCAACCGCAGATTCAATAAATACGTAAGTACAACTTTGTGTAATAAATTTTGAATCAGATGATACCGTGTATCGAAGCTAACATGTTTGCATATAGGACTGCGCAGATGTAGCTGAGATGATTGGTATATCTTTGAACGTGATGTACCGATATTCTTATCTAAGAAAGTAGACGCTGATGAAATTTAGTGTGTTTTGGTGTTTGGAGAATTAATAGGGGAAACAACCTGTATATAAAAAATTTATCTCTATCATGACTTTAGACAATTTGATTAATAAGGCAACCGATCCAACTCTAACCTCAGACAATTGGCAATACATTTTAGATGTTTGTGATAAAATATCATCGGATCCAGAACTAGAGACTAAAGTGGCAATTAGTCTGTTGAAGTCTAAATTATCTACAAGAGACGCAAATGTTATCTTGAGATCGTTATCTTTATTAGTTGCCATTGCTGAAAATTGTGGATCTAGAATGAAACAAGAAATAGCATCAAAGTCCTTCTTGCAAGATTCTTTGATTAAAAAATTAAGTGATAAAAAATTGCATATCACGGTAAAGCATAAAATTGTTGAAGTTCTACAACAATTGTATAAAAGTTTCCAAAATGACCCATCTTTGAAACCAATGACAGATGCATACAATAAGGCAAAGCAGGAATACCCTCAATACTTTAAACATGTTCAAGGTCCGTCAAAACCAGCAAAACAAGAGAAAACCCAACAAGATAAAAACAAAGAGGATGACGAATTACAACGAGTTTTGAAATTATCCTTACAGGAATACGAGCGTGAACGAAATATTAAAAAGGATTATTTGAACAAGCCTTTACCTGAGACAAGGGAAGATGTATTGGACAAAAAAGAAGAAGAGGAAGAGGAGCAAACTGTTGCTACCGTTTCGAAAGTCAGAGCATTGTATGATTTGATATCTTATGAAGAGGATGAATTGAGTTTTCGTAAGGGCGATGTCATAACTGTGATTGAATCCGTCTATCGTGACTGGTGGAGAGGATCATTACCCAATGGGAAAATAGGTATATTCCCGTTGAATTATGTTACTCCTATTGTTAACAAATCACCTCAGGAACTTGCAAAAGAATTGGATCAAGAAGATCAAATTTTAAATGTTGAACAAAGAAAAGTAGATCGTTTACTACATTTGCTAAACCAGAATAATCCCGATGAGGACGAAATCACCCATTTGTATAATGAAATTGTTCCATTAAGAATGAAAATCGGGTATCACATTGATAAGTATAACGTAAGGAAGGAAGAGTTGGGGGTGTTGAACAATCAAATAACAAACGAAATCAAATCATATAACGGATTGCTAGATCAATCTATAGCTAATAGAACCAAACAACAATCCTATCAAACACCATATCCACAACCTCCTTATCCAAAACAATATTATTTACCTCATCCCAATCACGAAAGTCAGAATAGAAATAGTCGATATTAGTCTTGTAATGAAATATTTATCACGTAAAAAAAATAGATTAACAATTTGTGCGAATTAATTCTACCATGAGTGATTCTCTATACTCACACAGAGAAGATCAAAACAATCAAAGGTTCGACCAATTAGCCTCTACGCTACACCAATTCAGAACTACCGTTGACAGAGATATTCACGGACAAGTACAACAAGAAGACTCAATATTGAACTCTCTCAATGAAAACTTTCAATCTTTGATGATTCTGGTAAAGAGAACGAGTGGAGATTTAAGAACAGTAATGAATAGAAATACGAGTTTAACAAGAATAGTAGGGTTAATTCTTCTAGGGTTTTTCGTCATATGGATGTTGTATAAATTAATATAATCACTTTTTATTAATCACATCAGAGCCTAATCTATAATTACCAATGGCACTACCCCAGTTTATCTTTGATCGAGTAACGGGTAATAATCTTCTTAAATTTTTGAACAGTTGCTGGTTCAAATTGTTGAAGTTTTCAATCAACTTGATGATAATTTTAGATTCTTGATTGTTTATGAAATTTATTATTCCCGAAGAATCTACCTTGGTCAAAGAACCAGTGATTGTTTCATCAAATTTCAATCTGACATTTCCATCTTCAAAATAGTGGATGTCTAATTTGATTCTACCACTTACTTCACCAGTTGGAGTAATTGTGTATTGTGAATTCCATTGACCGGTGTAGAAATTATCATGATTTGATCTTTGGCCAATAATTAGAATATTTATATTGTTATTCGGAATGATTGTGCTTGCAAATGTAGAAGGGTAGTAATCATCTCCATATTTTTCCAATTTCTCAACTAAATCGTCGAAATAGTCGGGGAAATGCTCCGATGGAGTATGCTCCTCTACATCAATGATTTTACCAGTTTTGAAATCTACATTGAACATTTCTTTTTTAATGTAGTCAATGTATTTTGAACTTTGTTTATCTTTGTTTAATTTAGATACGATATAGTCATGATAAATAGCTCCATTTTCTTCAATGTACGAGATGGTAGAATCTTCAATTAAGGATTTATTAGATGTTAAACAGTTTAATGATTCCGATACTTCTTTCAATTCAACGGGAGGAGACGATTTGACCAATGAATCTATCACTGAGCCTAATTTGACAGACATGCTGAATGTAAATCGAAGATAATTTTATGTGCAGAATTTTGATTTTTAATCGATTTGCTCACCTGGGCTCAACAATTGACTATGTCGCTTAATGAGAAAGAGGTTTTACAATGAGGTATGCATTAGACATTAACTCAATAAGAAAGCACCAGCACCTTCTTTAATTGCAATTAGTAATTTTTCTCTCAAGATCTCCTTTGTGCTGTAATTAGGTAATTTCAAATAATTATGGCACGTCATGGCCGATGGTAAACTATTTACATTATCCTTTTTGACTATTGTGATTTTGAAATTACCCATTGGCTTTCTGGGAGATCCAGTTAAAAACATCATAAACTCTCTAATTTCTTCTTTTGAAAATTCACTCAATACTTCGATTAGATACTCAATTACTTGACTTTCTTTGGAATACCCATGATCAGCAATTATGCAACTTGATACGACGTTGTATGAAAAATCTTCTTCTAAAGCTCCGAACAATATTGACAATTCTTGTGGATCAAAGATGATCAAATTGTTGAAAGGAAACACTTTTGAAAACCCATCTATGAATGCCTTGCATTGGGGTAAGATTCCGTTGAATAAAGTCGCTTCGATGACTTTGTGGATATACTCATTGAGATTCTCATCGGTAACTTGACTTTTACCCAAGGAATAATTCTCACAGCCAGGTACAACATATGATAAACCTAATTCATTAATTGATTTACCTTGGTCTCTATAATCAAGCAATCTCTCGAATGATTTGGCTAATTTGATGTCAACTAATGCTAAGTTTTCCATGTTGGCGATTTTTTTACATATTTGTCTGTTATTTTCATTTTGATTGATTGATTGTATCAAATATAAAAATATTGGATTGAAATTGAAATCGATGATTCTAGAATCTAATAAAGCTCTAGCAATAAATTTGCCTAATGATGAATAAAAATATAGGATCTTTTTACCATTTTCTGAAGTTAATTCATGTTTGTCCATTGGTCTTGGGAACAATCCTTGAGCATTGTAAACGAATTCATTTTCCGTTTCCTCAGATCTCCATAGCTTCAATTTTTTCTTGCAAAATTCCTTGGAGACTGATGAGTAGAACTCCAAAGTAGGACCTAGACCAGACCCAACTTCATCAAAGTACTCAATTTCAAGAATGCCTGGAGTCGATCCGTACAATCCTAAAACTTTCATTGCACTTTGCAACATTGTTTTTCTTGATATTCGAACCTTGTGCCTAGTTGGTCTTCCCAACTCGCGCTCATTGCCACTTCTAAGCTGCCATTGATGAATCAATCTGGAATAACCGAATGATGTCGATTGAAGAAAGAATATTCTTGTTTCCAAGGGGAAAAGAAATGGAAATTGTTTTGTAAGGTGTATGCTCCATCCTGGTAGTGTTCCACTAGCAACAACTAAAGGTTCTTCCAATTGTCGGTTTAATTTGACAGTTAATTTCCAATTAGTGAATTCTTTTGCCGGTACTTTTAAATTCATCTTGAATAGAATTTTCAATAACTTCAAAATATTTGTTGTTGTTCCATAATCGAGTTCTTCATAAACTGTGTAGTTGATGAAAGGAGCTTCTTTCACTTCTGACAGAACCTTACGAAATGATATGTTATGGATACTAGACCATAACTTACCAGCTTCTACCAACCTGTCAGGCTGCTCTTGTAATGATCTGTAGATGGCACCATAAATGGTGGTTTCATTGGGTATCACTTCTCCGTCTATCAAAAATTCAACGTGATCTTCGAATTTGAATTTGAGTTTCAAAAACTCATAGACAGTTTTAAACGTGGCAATTGCATGTACTGATAACACGAGTTCCAAATCTTCATTGCTATCTTCGTTGAATAATTTTAATTTGAGTTGATTTGCCATCGATGCTTGATTCTCTCGCAGATTGGTGGATATAACTTCGAAAGACTCTGATCTAGTTAGTGCTTCTTGCAATTTAAATACTAAGAGAGCATTTTCATCGAACACTTGTTTAAATGACTCTCGAGCAATATCTTCCTCGAGGATATCAATCAAAGTTTCAATAATCCCTGATGAGATCAATTCGAAACTGGAGATCTGCACTCCACTGGATGCACCGTTCAACGCGTACGCTAATTGAACCCATAATTCTATCCATTGTGATTCTGTCAATTTGTATTTCTTCACCAGCTTGAACTCCTCTATTAATTTCATGTGTTGAGGTATGTTCTTTTCCACTTTGATCGATAAATATAAATCCTCAATACCACTAGCATATTTCACTATATTTGAAAGTATCTCATTGCTTGAAAGCCCGAATTCGTACTCCCTAGTGAACTCCACATCTATAAACTTTGAGTGACTGATAAAAGTTGGTTTTTCTTCATATTGTAAATCTTTATCCTTTAATAGTAGCTTCAACCTGATAGTATCACTTATAATACCTTCTTTTTCAAAAACTGAAATATACATTGGTGAGATTTCAAGAATTTTTTGAGTGATTTGTAATGCAACTTTCAAGTGCATCAATTTGATTAATTTCCCATAATCTTCCTTCTCTATATCACTATCTTCATCGTCTTCAGAATCCATGTCTACATCCTCGCCTGAATCCAGATCAATATTGGAGTGATATTGATTGACTACTGATGCTAAAATGCCAGCGATATTTCCAAAATTGATTATCTTATTATAGCTGATGTTGGAAGTGATGATTCTATAAAGATTTATCAAAACTTTCCGCCTTAATTCCAAATCCATCGTTGCTTGAAAACTCATTAGTAAGAATTCCCAAATTTCATTAACAAATCTCAAGTAGTCACTTGAGATTTCTTTATACAAGTTTATTTTTGAATTTTTCAATTCTTCGTCTTTTTTATAATCTACGAATAATGCGTCTGTGTAATTTATAGGTAGTAAATTACCAATCAAATGGATTATATGTATAGTTGTTTCTTTTGAGCTCATGAGGTTTTCAATATTCAAATTTTTTATCAATTCTTGGATCAAATTACCCGACACAAATACTTTAGATATCTCGATACTTGCAAATACTAAAATATTTAAAGACTTCAATAAAAATAAGCTTGATGACTCGCTGATTTTGTTTGATTTATAATTTGATATAAGATGAACCATGTGTTTTATGAGGTCGTGTTTATCGTTAAACAATTCTTGAAGAAAATCAGGTCGGCTTCTAAAGCTTTGAATGATCCGACTTATTGAAATCACAGCACTTTCGGTAATTTGATTATCTTGATTATTTGTCACATCGATCAAGTTACTTATTATGTTTTTTATTTTATCAAAATTGGACTGGGAGATATTCTCAGTGGTGTTTTTTATGATTTTCATAATTTGTCGTTGTGTATGAGTTGTATAAAAGTCAAAAAATGAAAAGCACTTTTGTAAACCATCATTTTGTAATATTGAATTATGCGATATCAACTCCTGACTCATGATTTCCAAGGTGGCCAAGACTTGTTCGGTCAAATCAATGAATTCGATATTCTCCAATTTTGCACAAAGTATCGGTATTGCATGCAAAGTATAATTTATGAAATCTTGATTCACTTCGAGGTAATTGTATAGACACCTACAGGCGACTAATTGCAACTCCAATTCCTCCAGAAATTGGGGATTACTCAAGATGGATATAAGATTTGACCCTAGACTCGAAGGTAATACTCTTTCTGCTATCAATCCATTCATCATCAATAATCGCTCACTCAATTCATTGAGAGATTCAAGTATGATGAATGAGTCTTCACTTTTGAGATTGTTGTTTAAACTTTGTATGTAATTGTTTTCTGAGGGGTTGATTTGATGAATCAAATTCAAAAAGTTGAATCCATCCATTTCATCAAGGTTTGAATATGAATATTGGTATTTGTAACAGTAATAAATTATAAGATACACAGAAAAAAAGAATGGCAAATTTGGTTTGTGTGTCGCGAAACACATCGAAATGACAACTGAACTATATGTCACATGATCTGATATACGATTACTTGATCTCGTGCGATGAAGATGTCAATCCTTTGAAATAATATAACATTTAGAGATTATCAAATCATAATTTGATATATTCAGTTTGATGTGGTACATTGAGCAAGTAAGTCTTCTATGAAATACAATTCGAAACTTCACTCCTGGCATTCTCAGACCTCAATTTTTGATATTTAGTGCTAAATTGGAATATCAAGAGAATAGATAAATGATTTATCTGCGAAAACTGGATGAAACACGAACGATACCCAATTGCTAACATTGTGTTTCTTGAGCATTTGCTTAAGCTAAGTTTTGTCCGCTAGATTCGAGAAGCAGGAGTCATCTTCAAAATTTCTTCTCCATGTAGTCTTGTAGCTGACAGTGAGTAACCGAACTGCAATCTGTGAATTCAATAGCTTGAGAAATGCAAGTTCATTCAAGAACAGTAGCTTGAGAGGCTCTCAATATTCTTTGTATACATCTGAAAGTGTGATAAAAGAAAACAGTGATTAGACTGTGAATTACTTGTTTAGTAAAAAGGCGGTATACAATAATTTGAATTGTTCGTGTGGCTGCTACATATATTATATTAGAGCAGACCAAATAAAAATGTCAATTGTCAAAATGCACCACCAGCATTTATTCCGAGCGATTCTAGACTCGTTTTGGTGAGCGCTTCCATTTGTATACGAATATTGAACAAGTATATCTTCTTATAGTATTGAAATTAGTCAAAGATCTAACTCTTAGATGAAGATGTACGGAGTTGGTGATCATGTGATAGAGTTATTCTTAGCAAAAGTTTAAACTGGCAAGATTTTTCCAACTAGGAAGCTAAAAGCTTAAAGTGTTAAAATTAAGGTACTACTGAATACAAATGTTTCAGCGCCGTCTTGTATAGATTAGGGTCAAATTATTATGTTTGATATGTTACAAGAAAGTTGCAACATAGAACAGAGGTTTTCATGAAACTTTTAGAGAGCGTCAAAAGCAAAGGTAAGATTTTTCATCTCGAAAATGATGTGTGATTAGAGGATGAATTGAATAATAAAACTTTCATAAAAACCCAATGAGACTTAATCTTGGTGAACACTAATATACGCCTAATTCTATCACTTCATACTACCTCCAAGTAGAAATGGTGAAGTCTGTATATATACTATTGGTTAATCGGTTGATACAATAACACTAGGTAAATAATACATAGTAAAATAACATAATAAATAAAATAAAATAAAATAAAAATTAAACAACAAACACAAACAAATACAAAAAAAAACCATTTATTTATATTTCACCACAAAATATGATATACATAGTCATCAAACAGTTTCAAGCACGTCTTGAAGACGAACTAGATCTTCAAGTAGGAGATAAGATAGAAGTACTCTCAGATGATGCAGAGTACCACGATGGCTGGTACTTTGGAAAGAATTTGTTAACTGGAGATGTTGGTTTATATCCAGCCTCATTCACAACCATCTTTAACTCTGAAGAAAGCACTTTGATAAGGTCACGCTCAAGATTCCAAAGAAATAACACTAGTCCAAGTATCAATAATGTCAAAAATAATGAAGAGAAATTATCTCCATCACCTTTAAACAAATCTCAAACTTCATTTATAAAACCATCCGATGGGTCAACATTCACTAAACCATCTGATACATCAGTGTCTTCAGCTCAAATACCACAAATGTCTACCATTTCCAATTGGAGCCCTACAGAAGTTAAAAATTATTTCATTCAACAGAACTTTGAACCAGCCACGGCTGACATTTTTGAAAATCAAAAAATTACCGGTGCAATTTTGTTAGAGTTGGACTTGGCTCATTTGAAAGAACTTGAAATTAGTTCTTTTGGGGAGAGATTCCAAATAAATAAAACTATTGAAAAACTCAGACAACAAAATTTTGAATTTTCAAGAACAATATCGACAGACTCCTCTGTAGACTCACCACCAACAGCAACCACCACAGTGATTACAGAGACACCAAAGGAAGAGACACCCAAAGAACCAGTTTTGACCCATACCAGACAATCCTCATCCATTTACGATGCCACTTCACATAAACGAAAAAGTTCAGTTCAACATAAACGTCATAGCTCTTTATTTAGCTTCTTGTCCACTGAACACAACACGCCCATTTTACCAAATGAGTTTGATAACAAATTGGCGTCACCCAAAAAGGAGCAATATACCGATATTGACAACACTGAGTTATCTCCTAGAAAACCTCAACCGATTAGATCCAAATCTATAGAACTGCCGGTACAAGATGACAGAAGGACTGCTAGTGATTCAGCTGCAAATTTATCAACCCAAAGGCCTGGTGCTTTTCGATTGAAAAGTTTACGTACCACATCAACTCAAAATTTCCGTAATTTGACCGGTTCAAGAAAGCTGAAAACTTCTGCTTTCCAAGAAGGTATTCGCGAAGTGACACCAGACGAAGCTATCAAATCAGCCAACTACTCTGGATACATGTCAAAAAGGTCTAGTAATACTTTAGCGTGGAGAACAAGATATTTCTGTCTTCATGGTACTAGACTTTCATATTTCACATCACTTAAAGATAAAAAAGAAAAAGGATTGATCGATATCACCGCTCATAAAGTGATACCTATAAATATGGAGGAGGCTGAGAAGTCAGATAAATATGCTGCTATTTATGCATCAACTACGTTTGCTGGTAATTTCTGTTTCAAATTAGTACCACCAGCACCTGGTTTCAAAAAAGGATTGACATTCACTCAACCAAAAACCCATTACTTTGCAGTTGAGTCTGAAGATGAAATGAGAGGATGGATAAAGGCTTTGATGACTGCTACTATAGATATAGATGATTCCGTACCGGTAGTAAGTTCATGCTCAACACCAACGGTCAGTTTATTGAAAGCACAAGAATTATTAGCTAAAGCTAGAGAAGAAAATAAATTGAAAGATGAAGAATTAAGAGCAAAAGGTTACCTTAGAGGTGGAGAAGATTTCGACATCTCGGACGAGGTACCTAAATTAACTATAGATACAAAAAGATTGTCTTCACCTAGAACTCCACAAATAACTAAATCTGCTAGTCAAACTGGGGGATTTGCCTCACCTTACCTATTAGCTTCGGGATTATTATCGCCAAGGTCAGGAAATCAATCCTCACCAAATGAATCGCCTTCTACAAGTTATGTTCTCAATGATTTTTAGTAAAATAATATACATGTAACACAACCTAATGTTTTCAGTGTCCTTTCTCAGATATTATACATATGCGATTCTTTAATGCTTTATTTGTGAGCTCCATAGTTTCACCATTTGAATGGTAACAAAATTATTTTACGCGCAATAACAAATTATACCAAACATAATAAAATGAATGATGAAGAACCACAACCACAATATACTCAACAATATCTACGATCTGTGATAATACATTCGCTTGACACATTTAACTTCAAGAATGCTGAGTTTTTTTGCGAACGATTGTTGGCGGAAACCACCGATTTGGACTCAATGTACTTATATTGCTTAACGTTGTATAAACAAAATAGAATCAAGTCTTGTTATTTCAAATTGGTAGAGTTCTCAGACATCAACCATCTAGGCTGTTCTTTTCTATTCGCCAAATGTTGTCTTCACTTGGGCAAATATAAAGAAGGTATTTATCAACTTTTGAAAATTGAATCGTTATATGAAGGCGCCAGTTCGACTAGCAAGTACGAGTATGAGAATAATAGAGACATACTACCTGACCCATCCACAATATATCACCTACTAGGTGATTTGTATAAGAACATTAATGATACCAAAAATAGCTCCATCAATTACACTCAGAGTTTGAAGTTGAACCAATTCAATTTCGAAGCATTTCAAGAATTGTGCAAATTGGGAGTGAATGTGAGAGTAAAGACTATTTTCAAACAACATAACTTTATAGACTTGTCAAACCCGTTTAACAACTCCAAATTGAAAACACCGACTATACATGATGAATTCAATTTCTCAACTCCAAGAATCAAAACCGAGCCATTGAAAAAATCCAATCTAAACACAACAAATAGTGATTTTGAGTTTGCAAAGCCGAGTAAAAACAAATCGTACTCGAAAATTACGTCTAGATTAATTTCTGCTCCGCAGGAATCCCCCAAAAAGAGAACATTGAGACGAAATCAAGTAGAGACGGTGAATACAGCATCTTCAAACTCATCTAATTCATCAATAGCCACGACAAAGGAAATAGAGAAAAGTGAAAAACATTTACTTAAATTACTTATTGTATTTGGAAAGTCTTTCAAATCGATCTGCAGGTACGATTGTTACAAAGCAATAAGGATTTTGGAAACCCTTAGTGATAATGAACGAAATTCTCCTTGGGTTTTGGCAAAGTTGGGTAGATTGCATTATGAAATTGTCAATTATAAACAATCAGAGTACTATTTCAACAAATTGAGAAAAATTGATAGAACAAGATTGGAGGATATGGAATATTTTTCAACTTTACTCTGGCATTTACATAAAAAAATGGAGCTCACCTATCTAGCCAATGAAATGCATGATTTAGATATGCAACTGCCGATCACCTGGTGTGCCATTGGTAATTTGTTCTCGTTGACTCATGAACCAGACGAAGCGATACGCTGCTTCAATAAAGCAATCAAATTGGATAAGAAATTTACTTATGCTTATACCTTGAAAGGGCATGAATATTTTGGAAACGATAATTATGAAACAGCATTGGAGAATTTTAGAATTAGTTTGTTGTTAGATCCAAGACATTATAATGCTCTATATGGAATAGGGATGGTGTATATAAATCTTGGTGATTACGAAAAAGCCGATTACCATTTTAGAAAAGCGGTGTCGATCAATCCAATTAATATTATACTCATATGCTGTGTGGGAATGGTTTTGGAAAAATTGAACAAGAAGTCATTAGCATTGAAACAATATGAATTGGCTAATAAACTACAACCATTAAACCCATTACCTATATTCAAAAGAGCACAGTTATTGTTTAGCCAACAGCATTATAGTCTAGCATTGAAAAGCTTTGAGATTCTAAAGAATTTAGCTCCCGATGAAGCTAGTGTACACTTTTTGTTAGGTCAATTGTACAATATTCAGAATGATAAATTTTCCGCAATTAGAGAATTCACAATCGCATTGAACTTGGATCCAAAGGGAAATTATTTGATAAGAGAAGCAATGGAGTCTTTAAAGGATAAGTAGTTTTGTATAAAACAATTGATATTTCTTGACTTTTGATAGCGCGTTGATACAAAAATCACCTTTGACAAAAAAGTGTCAAAATAATAAAGTTTCAATCATTCCACTCGCTTACCATATGATAATAGTAAACCTACTATTAATTCTCCCACTCGCTTTTGGACTAGATATCCTTGGTCTATCGCCAAAATATTATCAACATGGAGATAAAGTAGAGTTGTTGACAAATAAAATTGAGTCAGATAAAACTCAATTACCTTATAGTTACCACAATTTACCATTTGTATGTCCACCTATGAACGGAGCCAAGCCAGTTGTGCTATCCTTAGGTGAAGTTTTGAAAGGAGATCGAATATGGCAAAGTGGGTACGATTTGCAATTTGGGGTCGATATGCCGTGTAATAGATTGTGTGATTTGAGAGCTAGTGAAAAGGGAATTTTAAGAGCAGACCAATTGATCAAGAATGGATACGTCACTCATTGGCTAATTGACGGGTTGCCTGGAGCAACAACATTTGAAAGCTCGAATCAGAGAAACAAATACTACGCAGCAGGATTCCCATTGGGTTTTGTTGAGAAGGACATTAGCTATATATATAATCATGTTATGCTAGTTTTAAGGTATCACAAAGAAAAAAAGGGCAATGCCATTGTGGGGTTTGAGGTGTATCCTAAATCAGTAATCAATGAGGAGTGTCCAGGTTCTTCAAAAGATTTTAAGAATTTTGCATTGAAATTTGAGAAAGATGACCAAGGGAAATTGATTGAACAGAAAACATTAATACCATATACATATTCAGTTTATTGGAGGGAAGATAAGTCTATAGACTATGATTCAAGATGGGATCTATACTACGAGAATGATACTGGACACGTACATATTCATTGGATTTCGTTCATCAACTCATTGATTTTGATCTTTTTAGGGTCGTTAATTGTAATGATTGTTTTGATTAAAGTTTTAAAAAAGGATATCACTACTCCTACTTTGCCGAATACTAATCAGGATGAGCCTGTTGGGTGGAAAAATTTGGTCAATGACGTGAATAACTCTCCAAATGGCCCATTGTACTTGACGACATTAGTTTCTGGGGGCGTTCAATTATTCATAACTGCAATTGGTATTGTTACAATACTACTTAATTCAAAAGTACACTCGTATCATCCATTTGCATTATCTTTAATCTGTTTTATCTTGTCTGGTTGGTTCAGTTCATACTTGGGTATCATCTTACACAAAGTGTTCAACAATGATAATTTAAATGAACCTTATGACAAAACCAAATCAACCATTCTATCAATATTATTCACTGCAACGTTACCGGTGGTGATATTTTTATTTGTTCTTATATTAAACTTCTTTGTCTGGTTCAAAGAAGCTTCCACTGCATTACCATTTGGTACCATTGTTTTATTCGTTTTGATATTTATTCTAATACAGTGTCCTTTTGGAATAATAGCTGGTTCATATGGTAACCACAAGAAGTTCGATGTTAAAAATCTAAAAGGTGAAAAGAATAATAAACCAATAAAAGATAAAAAAGCTATATTGGTCTATCTCAAGCGCATTGCCATATATGGGTTAATTCCATTTGGAATAGTTTATGTTGAGTTATTATTTATTTTCAATTCGGTTTGGTTAGAGAAGACCACATTTTACTACATGTATGGGTTTTTATTTCTCACCACATTGATGTTGATAGTTATCATCATGCAATCGACAATTGTCGCCATATACATTGCATTAGTCATTTATAACGATCCTAATTGGTATTGGTTGTCGTTTCAAGTAGGATCCAGTATCGGATGGTATATCTATATCTATTCGATGTATTACTTTTTCAAGTATCTCAATGTTGATGATTTTGTTAGTATACTATTGTATTTCAGTTACATGGGATTGGTATGTTTTCTAATTGGTGTTGGTGGTGGGTCTATTGGTGTTTTAACCGGATTATTATTTATACGTAGGATATATGGAGCAATAAAAGTAGATTAATAGAATAATGTCATTACGTCTGTGTTTGTATTTATTTTTTATTTAATTTAACCTAATGATGAAGCACCAGTAATAATATCGACCAACTCGTTGGTAATAACGGCTTGTCTAGTTCTATTATATAAGATTGAGTAACTGTTGATCATATCACCAGCATTCTTTGAGGCGTTATCCATTGCATTTCTTCTTGCTGAAATTTCTGATGCATAACCTTCAGCCATGGCAGATAATAAGTTGTTAGCCAAGGAGAATTCTGAAAGGTCTCTTGTAATTTCTTCATTTTCCAATTCGTATTTGTTGATACCTGGAGCATTTGCAATAGCTTCAGAAGTGAAAACTGAGAAAGTTGATGGTTCAAAAGAAACACCAGAAACAAATTTGTTATATAAGATTTCGACATTTTCATATTGACCTAATTTTGAGATTTCGTCAACAATCAAAGCAACTTCAGTGAAATTTGGTGCTTCTTTACCAATACCGTTGAAGGCCAATTTAACATTTTCACCATGAGTTCTGGTCAATTGAGCTTTGACTTTATCCCCAATCGCAACAATGTCGACATTACCATTCAAAGCACCTGCTCTTTTTCTAGCAGCTTTTGAGATTTGAGAATGGATAGATCCACACAAACCTTTATCGGATGAGACAACAATCAATAATGTTTTATCTTCTGGAGTGGCTTGTTGTTCACTTTCTTCTTCGGATTTGGCTGGGTCGGCATTCTTGTTAAATTCAACTTCTTGTTCATTGAATACTCTTGATGCTTGCATAGCTCTTTGAGCTTTGTTTAATCTGGTTGAAGCAACAATCTTCATGGTGTTTGTGATTTTTTCAATGTTCTTGATTGATTTTAATCTCATTTCAATTTCTCTTAAAGTAGCATAGTTTCTGAAAAAGATGTTAGTACTGACAATTTGGGATCAATTGATCGATAGAACATACCTTGCTTGTGGAGCTGCTGCACGAGCAACTTGTTTTGCACCTAAACGAAACATAACTGAATAGATTGATTTGTTCAATTTAAAGATTTTTTCAGTTACTACTTTATTTTTTTCCACTGTTATTTTTACTTCGGTTTGAAACCCAATTTAATTGGCTAAATATTATGAAATTTACACGACCAAGAGAAACTACCAGTACACCATGTAGATTGATATTTAGTATTATCATTATATATTGATTTTGATGTATTATGAGTACAATTGAGCGTTATGTAAAATGAAGTTTGACTAAAGGAGATCGTTGTTGTTCAACTCTTTCTCTATTGATATAAATAGGTAAGGGTTTGTAATGTATTGGTATATGCAATTGATCTATTTTGATGGATCGTTCTTTTGGTATCCTTGATAACCTTGTATTGGGTATGACTCTAACATTTTCAAGTATTTCAATATTAATGGTTTACAATTTCTACCTGCGTCCTCGTGATGGTATTGTCTACACTTTCTAACCGCCTCGTGTGCTACTCTTAATTCAGACACTCTTATCCATTGTTCTCTCATCATAGATTTTCTTGCATCTTCGACTTCTTTCAAGTTTGAATAACTAATGTCATCAAACGATACCAATTCTGGCCTTTTGTGGTATTCGTAACTATCCAATTTCCCTATAATCTATTAGTATATGATATACAAGTTTGAAGTTCATGATCACATACCCATTATTATATCTGTGTTAGTATTCAAATCAAAGATCAATCAATTGATGATTGTAAATTTTGTAATATGAAAAACGTAAAATTTAACTGGTGGTGAATTATTGTTTACTTTCACACGCACAATTGAATTTAAGCTATTGAAATGACTGATGTAAAATCAGCATCTAAAGAGATACTCAAATTCAATGCTAGCGTGATATCTCATTTGCATACCTTGTTTGCATCATCGTCATTTCTTTGTGCATTGTTGGTAGGGTGTTACTTGCATTATTATAAAATTGTCCAAAATTCTTCATTTGGATACCCTGAAGAATGGTTCCCCAGTGTTTCTGCTACAATTGGTGATAGGTATCCCGAAAGATCAGTATTTCAAATCATAATTGCATTGACTGCGGGTCCGAGGTTTCTTTTAATAGCATTCAATTTCGTTAGTTTGTTTAAACAAGATTCATATTTACCTTACATTGCATTGATCTCGGGTACATTGAGAACTTTTACCGCAGGAGGGTGGATGTATGTTACTTCTACTGATCACCATGATGCACATGATGTGTTTATGATTAGTTACATGGTTTTGACTATACCGTGGACCGTGGCAACCACTTTGTTGTCCCCAAAAGGATCGTATCAAAGAAAGGCTAGGTTTTACTCTGCCGTTAGTTTCTTCGGCACTATATTTCCATTGATATATTGGTTTATACAACATAAGGTTCATGTTAGACCAGGGGCATATTCGATATATGCTTATTTTGAATGGGGGTTGATATTCTTTGATATATTATTTGACTCGTGGTCTGCTATAGATTTTAAAAAGATTGAAATCTCGATAAATTCATCGGGGGTGGAATTCAAGCAACAACTGAAGATAGTTGTTCAACAAGTTGAAAAATTTGAAAGTTTACAATTCATTATCAATATTGTTAATTCGTATATGTATTGGACAGTCGTCACGTCTTTGTTTTTATGCGTTTGGTATTTTCCATTATGGCACATGGGGTTGTCTGGTTATGAAGCTGTGATTGTTTCTATGTTCATAGCGCCAATCTTGATAGCTCCTAGGTTTATCAAAGATAACCTAGCAAAATATCCACAAATTACTCGGATATTGACTGTGATTTTCGGTATTGGGTCTTATAAACTACAAGATCCAGAGCAAAAGTTGATTTCCATCACCGTGGGTACCATCTTTGGAGTCATTTCTACAATTACTGAATTTCAAGCTTTATCTAATCAACCAAAGAAAGTCCATTCATACATCGTATCATTTGTCATTGGTCTATTGACCACTTCAGTGTTGAAATATGGGAACTATTCTAACAATCCAATATGGCCCATCATGCATAGCGAGAATGGTGGTTATAATGAAATTGGGATTCTTCTAGGATTACTAGCTGCTTTCTTCACTGAAACAAGCTTAAGTGATAAAGTACAAAATGACAAAGTTTCAACTCAGCTTAAGGGCTCATTAATCCTAGGTGCCATTGGGTTCGGAGGTCATTATTTTTCAATCACATCTTTCTTGTCTGATTCGGGTACTTTGGCATTATGGAGCTGGGAAGGGTTTCCAATCAGGGGTCCTACACCAGTCACAGGGGCCATACCACATTTTGCAGCGTTCATATTAGGTATAATCTTCATAGTCAAAACCCATCCTAACTCAGTCACTAGTTGGAGCTATAACTTCATCGTTGGTGGGGGTTCAGCATTAGTATTGTTTTGTTTCAAAAATTGGGTTGGTTTTGTTGGTAGTTCAATTTATACATTCTATTTGGTCTCCATTACACCAACTATTTGGCAATCAATCAATGGGTATGATTTAAGTTCAACTTTTTTCATTGGGTTCTTGGTCAATATAATTTTATCATTGGGAAGTGTTTGGGTAGTTGCATATGCATTTGTACCTGGAGGACCATTATTGAGAGAACGAACAAACGTGATTTTAACCATGTCATATTTGGCTATTCTTTGCGGAATTGGAAATTACAAATTCAGAAAAGAATCAATGGAAAAGGTCAAAGTCACAAGTTTGAATTTGTTCAAACATACAATGACGTATCTTACTATCATAACTGCATTAATTTTGGCTATTTTCATCAAACGGTATCCTTCAGAGATTCCAAAACCATACAATGCAGACTCGCAAAGTTTCACCGCTGGTATTTGGTGTGTTCATTTTGGATTAGATAATGATATGTGGTCGAGTGAGACGAGAATGAAAAACTTACTCCAAGAAGCACAGGTTGATATTATTGGATTATTAGAAACTGATACTCAAAGATTGATTGGAGGTAATAGGGACTTCACTCAGAAGATAGCTGAGGACTTAGGAATGTATGTGGATTATGGTCCTGGTCCAAACAAACATACTTGGGGAGCAGCTCTTTTATCGAAATTTCCTATTATCAAATCTCAACATCACTTGTTGCCATCTCCAGTGGGAGAATTGGCACCTGCGATCCATGCAACTTTGAACATCTATGGTCAACACGTTGATGTTGTTGTGTTCCATTCGGGTCAGGAAGAAGACGTTGAGGATCGAAGATTACAAAGTTTGGCATTGGAGGAAATCATGGCTCAGCTGACAAACCCTATGGTATTGTTGAGTTACTTAGTGACTGAGCCATTGGTGGGGAATTACAACACTTATGTCTCTGACAAGTCTAGAATGTACGACATTGACTCAACCGATTGGGATAGATGGTGTGAGTATATTTTATTTAGAAATTTGAAAAAAGTCGCTTATGCTAGAATCTCAAGATCAACTATAACCGATACAGAATTACAAATCGGGAAATTCAAATTACTCAATGATGAAGAATGGAATGATACAGACTTGGATTTTTATTATGGAAACCATTTCGTTGATGAACATAGTGTGAATAAGAATCTACGCATGCCTGATTTATTCAAAGGAGACGGTGTAAGAGGTCATAGATACCATGTATTTGATGAGCCTAGATACTTTGCTCAAGAAAAATGGCAAATCAAACCACATTTGGAAAACTTAGATTGAAATGTATAATCATTTTCTATTTACAGATTTAATAAGCCTTGAGCCTCAGCTTCCAATTCGTTTTGAACCGGTGGTTCTTCTTGATTACATCTCAATTCATATAACCTAACCTTCTTCCGTATTCTATTCAATTGCCACTTTATTGGAATCAAAGGTAGAATTCCGTGTTTTTCTTCGTATAATTTCAACCTCAACCATAAAATAACTAGAATCCAATATATAATATAAGTGGTGACGCTTCCGTAAGTAGCGGAGTTTGTCCATCCTACTATTGCATTCAATACCATCCACCACCCGTCAGTCAACCCATTACAACAGTTTACGTGCCATACAGAGTTGGCTATGTCGTATGATCCTGGACCCGACCCAGTCTCACTAATGTCCAACCCGTCACATTTCCGAACAAAACTTTCCAACTCCAAAAACCACACACCACGACTGATCAAACCTGCACTTACTACATATAAGAAACAAGTCGAACATATGAGAAAGTATTGCAATGATAATTTGTTGCCCCCCTTGTATAGCATATAACCAATCACGGATCCAAAAGAGATACCACAGATGATGGATAAAGGAATGGAAGTGGGTGGTTGTGACATACCAATCCCACCGATGAATACCACCGCTTCTAATCCTTCACGTAAAGTAGTAATCAATGGTAAAATAGCAAGAAAGTATTTCTTGCCAAAACCACGTTTCTTCTTATACCTGAGTTTAACACTTGAGGTACTGATAGTCAATGGAATGCTCTCACTTTCAGTGCTTGATCTTGTACCTCCGTAACTTTGAGAGTCATCTTGATCTTGTTCTTGACCCAATTTGGCAATTTCAGCCTCTCCTTCCTCATCAATAGCTTGTTCGTCGTATGCATCACCCAACTTAATCCACCATTTGAGTTTCATCACCTTGTTGATCCTCAATAATCCAACTCCCATAACGGTAATGATCAAACTAGAAAGGATGGAGAATACACCTTCCCATAAACGTTCAGTATATGACCAATAATCTTTACCAATGAAATAAAACACAAGAATAAATAATAGTCCAATTATGAAACAGATAAGTAGGCCTAGAATGGCACCAAACCAAACTTGAAACTTTAAATTTTTTTGCACCTTGAGTAAATTGGTGTTTTCATGATTGCCGTGAGATCTTTGATTTATAAAAGATAGAAGCACCGATATTATTATTGCCGTTTCTAGTGTCTCCCTTAGTATAATAAAAAAGATCTGTATTGAGAAATACTGTTCGAACAATATCATTAATGGATTGGTTGTATCAAATTCAAGATCAATTTTTTTCTTCTATAGTAACGTTTTCTTGCATATTGTTTTGCATCAGGTTACATTTGAAATTTCTTGTGTACACTACAACAGACTTTCTGGCTCTTTGTATGAAAGATAATGAGTTATAAACGAGTTCTTTGACGACTCACGTATTCAAGATCCAGAGTGATACAGAAGGGTCGATGTGGTGGGGATGCCAGTTATTTCTTTTGATATGCTACAAGTTACCTAACAAAAGTATGTATTATGTAATCTCTATTGTACTGGGAAGTCAATTTGTGCAGACAAACAAGTGATATATTCATCATCCTTGGTGTATGCTCTAGCGTTGACTAAATATTTACCCGGTGGGACTTCTTGAGGGATCTCCACAACTTTGGAAATTATTTGATTTCCCTTTTTGATAGGACACTCCAAGTCTACTTTTTGAATCTCTTCACATAAGTCAAATGTTTGGTGGACTAATTTGATAAACCCGTATCTAACGTCGACCTCAACATAGGCACCATCTTCAATGGTCTCACTTATAAACCCAGTGGCGGTGAATGTCAAGTTTGAGCCTGCTTTTGGTGGATTTGGCGCAATGATGATTTCTTGTAGTGATAACAATTGTGGCTCTTTTACATCACAAATTTCAATTGGTGAGTCTCCAGGAACTGGTTTTGTATCGGGTAAGGTTTGTTGTGAAGCATAGCCGTGAAAGGTTAATAACTTTTGAGAAATGGAGTTTTGACTTGGTGTTAATGCAGATATGGCCTTAGAGAAGATGGATAATGATTGAACTTGGGATAATAAGACTGTAGACACAACTAGATGCTTGATTGAAACCATGATAAGGAGTGGTGATTGGTGTTGGGAAAAGAAAAATTAAAGTTTCCGCCTTTTCGGGGTATTGTATTTTAAAATGTGGTTACTTGCTCACACAAAAATTAAATTTTGTTATCTCGAGTGAAGAAGTTTTAAGAGAGTCATATTTCAGTCTATATACGTACAAAAGATAATTGTAATTATCACAAGAAGGTTGTGTACTTACTTATCCAGAAATGATCAAATTTGCCGTCATTGTGTCAAAGCGTTCTCTAATTAATTTTGCTTCAATCTCTAGTAGTTCATGATAGATTTCTTCTCCTTTTGATCCATGAGTAGTCAACATTTGTTTTATCTTCAGTTTAGTCAACTTCCAAACCACTGTATCATTGACAGTGGTATATGTGAATTGTCTATACTGAGAGGCGTCATCTAAATCTCCAAATGCCACCAATGGTAATATACTTGAATGTAATTCTCTACCTTCACTTTCAAATTTCACCACCGCGCGTATTAATCCACTCTCAACAATGAAAAACGCTGGGTCATCATTCAAAGTATCATAAAATTGTAGATTTTCCGGTATGGTTTCTTTTATAAAGTATGGGGCTAATGTCGACCAGAACTCGGTGTCTTTATTGGATAACCCTTGAAAAGTGATCATTACCAATGGCAATGGTTGTTTTTTGAATAATGAGTTGGAATTGGAGTGGTACTTTGAGTGGATTTTCTGCTCATCATACACTGTCCTACTTGCAGCTTGATACACTTGAGTAGTTCTTGGTGTTCCATACTCGCTCAACAATCTTTGATTATACGAGCTTGGAGTTTGGATTGAATTTGGTTTTGATGTGGGTACTTGTTTCTGATCTGTCTTTTTTAAAGATTTGTATGTTTTTAAGAATGAGTTTTCACACCATTCCAATGCATAATTCAATGAGCTGAATAATTCAATTGGAGTGATTACATTATCAAACAATCCTGCATCTCTCAACCCTTTAATTGTGTCATCTTCTTCAACCACGGAAGAGATGATCAATTGGGTTTTGAATTCATTGGTCAAGTTCAAGATTCTCCTAAACCCTTCAGCAGCGGAGAAATCCAAACTTATCACTCCCTTCATATCAATTATCAAATATTTAATCGGATGCAATTTAAACTTCTCATGTTGGAATATTTTCCTTATCTCTTTTTCAACCCCACCAATGGATCCAAAAAAGATTGTTCCTTGTAATTTCACAATACAAATTTGCTCACCAACATTTTTCAAAAACTCTTGTTGTTTTGGATGTCTTAGGACAGTAGACCTAGCTACATTGCCCGAATAGATGCCTTGGACAACTGGTGTTCTGCCTGCCTCCACCACAAATGATAAGCACGCTAAAAGTATTCCAATGCCTATACCAGCAACAAAGTCAACTGCACCCATGGTGATAACAATTATTAAAATAGTGGTGTATTCAATTTTTCTCAACCGGCCATAAGTATCGTAAATGGACTCTTTTAATAATTCATAACCTAATAGGTAGATTAATGCGCCAACCACGCACACGGGGATGAATCCAATCACAATTGGTCCAGCAACCATGACTATACCAGTGGCAATGGCCAACATCACTCCAGCAAACCTATCATCGGCTCCGGCTCGGATAAATAATACTGAATTGGTGTAAACTAGATAATTTTGGATGGATCCAAGTAATCCAGAAACAGCATTGGAGTAACCATGGGCAACCAACTCCCTATCAACATCAATGTCATCCATCCCTATTGATACAGCCAATGCAGGAACATTGATTGGCACGTGTAAAATTCCAAAAAAAGTTAATGCCAACATTGTGGGTAATTGTCGAAGAATGACGAGCCAATCAACCAATTGGAATTTGTACAATTCATAAAATTCATACCAAGGCTGGTCATCTTCAACTGCAGGAAAGATCCATCCTTGATTTCTAGCATCTGTCAATGTATAATTTGGTATTAATACAACAATTAAGTGGAAAATAATAAAAACACTGATGAAATATAGTGGGACAATCATTGAATTATGAATTCTGTGTTGTAATAGGATTAAAATCACAGCTAAAACCAACGGTATTGTCCATTCTAGTAAGGTAATATGGTTATAAAATAGATACTTGAAAGTTTCGTAATTGTAATTCAAACCACCTTCCAATCTTGAACTTACCTCTATTCCAGTTGCAACTAGAAAATAGCCCACACCTCCAATGCAACCAACCAAGATATGTCTAGGGAAAAAACCCACAAGTACTCCCAATTTTAATTTACCCAATAAGAAAAACACCAATCCCGTCACAATTGATGAAACTGCGTAAGAGGTAATTGTAGTGGCAATGATTGCATCGTCTCCAGTAGTGCTAGACATTTCTCTGGATATGGCTAATGCCATTGTGTGGAAGAACGGTGTGACTTCAATCATTTCAGATCCAATACCTGCCTTAAATGCCGATCCACCAAGGGAATAGATCAATTGCGAGACAATACAAGATACATAGAACATGGATAAACCAGCAGGAGCCAAACCACTAAAGATCAGATCACTTATGGGGAACATAATCATCCCATAGGACAATCCGTCTAAAATATTTAACAAAGTTCCAAGAAATACACCTGGAAGGTAATGAATTGGTTTGAGTAGGAGTTGATGGAGTTTAGATGGTCTAGGCTTTTCATCGATGGCTGGGTTTTGAGAATGATGATTTGATAATTGAGGTGGTTTAAGCCCAATTTCAGATTCGTAATCTGATTGTTGATCTAAACTAGAGTGATTGAATGAATAGTTTCGCTTAGGTGAATTTGGTAATAAAGGGGTAATGCTTGTAATTGTTTGAGGTGAATTTCGTCTATTGGAAATGGGAGTAGGATTCAACGTAGAATGAAGTGAATTTTCATCTTGATATAGAATCTGTTCTTCTGTTAGATCATTGTTGATATGTTCTTCAGAGTCTTCAGAGTCTCCATCAACGACACCTATGTTAGCCAAGTGTGCTGTTTGTTCGTGTACTTCAATGCCACTGTTGATTTGTGGCGATGTGGCATTAGCTATTAAACTAGGTCTATGAGACATACTAACATAGCTTCTACCTCCAAAGTCAAAAGTATTGTTGTTATTGTTGTTGTTGTTATTAGTATAGATAGAATTGTTGTTATTACTGGTGTGGAAGGCTTCACCAATTGAATAGTTTTTTAGTTTGTTGATTTTCCTAGTGGTTGCAATGGGGCTAGATTGACTATTTATTTGATCCACCACAGTATCATTGCCGAAAGATTTATTGTTAATATTTATTGTGGAAGGATCAACATTATTGAAGTTATTGCCATTATTATCTTTTGGAGAAGTGATACTATCAGAAGAATGGCCAAATGAGAATGAACTCATTGAGGTTTGACTATGCTTGGAATTGATTAATGGAGGAATGGAATGGAAAAAAAAAACAAAAGGGAGTGAAAAATATTTGGAATGGGTTTAGAAACAATTAAAGGTAAAGATGAGGAAGATAGGGCAAATCGGCTAAAGAAAGAGGAACTGAGGTCAATTTCAGGAGACAGTGTTGGTACGAAGATTGCCCATGATATTTTAGTGGTTTAGTTGGATAATATGTGTTGGACTTTAAATGTAAGGACTAAAATTAATTAAACTACGCCTTATCAATTGAATGTGTTGTTTGATTGGGTGCGAAACATTCCAATATTGAATGTTAATTGAGTGTATAAACGGTTTTGGTCAATTGAAATTGTCATAGTTTATACTGAGTTTTGAACTTAAGCGTTCTACAAATGGTGAAGTGCTGTGGTTGCGTAAGTAAAGTTTGATTGGTGTCTCTTTTCTTATCAATTGATATCAATATTATAATATTATAATTCAATGCCTTTTTTTCATTTGTAATTTAAAACCACAAAATTACATAATCAATCTTCAAGTACAAATTTCTTAAATTAAATCAATACTCCCTCGGCATTTGAAATTTAATCACCTTTCCAGAGCTACTATACTTTGAATAAATGCAATAAGTATATACTATTTCTTTCTAACCAACACAAAACAATCTGAATCTTGAAGACCAATGTTCTTATTATCAAGTTCTTCCATAATTTATGTTGATTTTCCCCTTTCTAAATCGGTTTCAACTATAGAACCAGCTTTGATCAGTCAACTCTTAGATAACTTTATTGTAAGACCAAGGTTAAGCACAAGGGGTTGTTACAAACGACTAAACTTTGTTAATTTAAATTACACTCAATTTTAAACCTTATTTCTTTTCAATCGCTTTTGTTTTTTTAACAGACGCCAATTAATACTGAATAGTATATTCTTACTACTCAAATCAATAATGATTGGAAAGTTCCACCTTTGAAATCGCTATTTAAAAGGACCAAGTGTTTCCTGCTACACTAAATTTCAAATCAATAATATTAATGCAATAGTTGCACGGATAAATTTTCAACAACGATTATTGACGGCTTCTCTCGTTTGTGATATTTAAAGTCTAAAGTGTTCACGTATAAGAAGTTTGATTATTTTAAATTAAAAGTCTAAGTTCCTCTTATTTTACAGTTAAATTACTAAAATTGGTTTAATTTGAAAAATGACAATCAAGTTCGTCAAGATCCTACTTCTCAATAATTCAAACAACCAAATGTGTTTTAGCATGACAACTTGAAATAGTTGATTCTTATCGGTACATGAAACGTACAATTCCTTTTCAATTTAATCAATACATACGCAAAATAAATTACAACCTATATTTATTCAATAAACAAGCAATTGCTACTTTCAGCCCTCGGTTTAAGAGCTCCAGAGAATTTCACCTATCCACCACTGTTCAAGTAATCATCTTTGAATTCATCTGACATTTCAATTCCTCACAACTGCGTTTGAATTTACGTCACCCTAATCATATGACTAAAGTACACACTTATGAGCCGCACCACACTCTTAATCCCAAAGTGGTAATTGTATATAGATGACTCAAAGTTAAGCGCGCAGAAAAATTTTCATGAGAAAATCACCGTTTTCCAGTATTTGAACAAAATTTATATATTCCTTATTCTTATTCTTTTTCATCAATTCAATGATTATAAACACAGTGGCATTGTCTTGTCGATTGTCGACAATATGCAGATCCACGTTCAAATCTAACTTTAATCACCTTCATAAATCCTTTTCATCATCATTGAGAAATCATCAACTAAATTACGCCGGAGCTGACTTATTGAAGAATTTCAAAGATGAAAACGCCACTAGTTTAGTCGACGTCACAAAAGTTCTTGTCATTGGTTCCGGTGGTTTATCCATTGGTCAAGCTGGAGAATTCGACTATAGTGGTTCCCAAGCAATTAAAGCATTGAAAGAGGCGAATAAACAATCTATCCTCATAAATCCAAATATCGCCACCAATCAAACTTCACACTCTTTAGCCGATGAGATATATTATCTACCAGTGACTCCTGAATACATAACATACATTATAGAAAGAGAAAAACCCGATGGGATTTTGCTAACTTTTGGAGGACAAACAGGGTTGAATGTGGGTGTTAAATTGGATAAAATGGGTGTGTTTGATAGATATGGTGTCAAAGTGTTAGGAACTCCTATAAAGACATTGGAAACTTCTGAAGATCGTGATTTATTCGCTCAAGCATTGAAAGAAATCGATATCCCCATTGCAGAATCAATTGCGGTGGAGACTGTTGACGATGCATTGAAAGCTGCTGAATCTGTTGGATACCCAATTATTGTCAGATCCGCTTATTCATTAGGTGGATTGGGTTCTGGTTTTGCCAATAACGAACAAGAGCTTCGTAACTTATCAGCACAATCTCTTAGTTTGGCACCACAGATCTTGGTTGAAAAATCTTTGAAAGGGTGGAAAGAAGTGGAATATGAGGTTGTTAGAGACCGTGTTGGTAATTGTATTACCGTTTGTAATATGGAGAATTTCGACCCATTGGGTGTCCATACTGGTGACTCAATCGTTGTTGCTCCTAGTCAAACTTTATCCGATGAAGAATACCATATGTTGAGATCAGCAGCTATCAAAATCATTAGACACTTGGGTGTTGTTGGTGAATGTAATGTTCAATACGCTTTACAACCAGACGGATTGGATTATAGAGTAATTGAAGTCAATGCAAGATTATCAAGATCTTCTGCATTAGCATCAAAGGCCACTGGGTACCCATTAGCTTATACCGCTGCGAAAATAGCTCTTGGCCACACGTTACCCGAATTGCCCAATCCAGTTACAAAGACAACTTCTGCAAATTTTGAACCATCATTAGACTATATGGTGACCAAAATACCAAGATGGGATTTATCCAAATTTCAACATGTGAAAAGAGACATTGGATCAGCAATGAAATCCGTTGGTGAAGTCATGGCTATTGGAAGAAACTTTGAAGAATCATTTCAAAAAGCAATTAGACAAGTAGATCCTAGTTATATCGGGTTCCAAGGTGATGAGTTTGAAGATTTGGATGAAGTTTTGAAAAACCCAACCGACAGAAGATGGTTGGCTGTGGGACAAGCTTTGTTACATGAAAACTATTCTGTTGATAAAGTACACGAATTGAGTAAGATCGATAAATGGTTTTTGTATAAGTTGATGAATATCGTTAACATGTATAGGGAATTGGAGTCAGTTGGCGAATTGACCAAAATTAACAGTGATTTAATGAGCAGAGCTAAGAAATTGGGTTTTAGTGATAAACAAATTGGATTATGCGTTGGCTCCAAGGAATTGGAAGTTCGAAAAGTTCGTAAACAGTTCGGAATCATTCCTTATGTTAAAAAAATCGATACTTTAGCTGCCGAATTCCCAGCAAATACAAATTACTTATACACTACATACAATGCTACTTCATCAGACATTGAATTCAATGAACATGGTACTTTAGTACTTGGTTCTGGTGTTTATCGTATCGGATCGAGTGTTGAGTTCGATTGGTGTGCTGTCTCAACTGCTAGAGCCCTCAGAGAAAGTGGACATAAGACTATAATGATAAATTACAACCCAGAAACTGTTAGTACTGATTTCGACGAAGTTGATAGATTATATTTTGAAGAATTATCATTGGAAAGAGTATTGGATATATATGAATTGGAAACAGCTTCAGGGTGCGTGGTTTCAGTTGGTGGACAATTACCACAAAACATAGCATTAACTTTACAAAATGAAGGTTGTAAAATATTAGGTACAAATCCAGAGGATATTGATAAAGCAGAAGACCGTCACAAATTTTCACAAATTTTAGACTCAATAGGTGTAGACCAACCATCATGGAAAGAATTGACTTCAATCCAAGATGCTGAATCATTTGCTAATGAAGTAGGATACCCAGTTTTGGTACGTCCTTCATACGTTTTATCTGGTGCTGCCATGTCAGTCATCAATAATCAAGCTGAATTAGATTCTAAATTAAAAAATGCAAGTAAAGTTTCTAAAGAACACCCGGTCGTTATCTCCAAATTCATTGAAGGAGCTCAAGAAATCGATGTTGATGCTGTTGCTAGTGAAGGGCAGGTATTAGTTCACGCCGTTAGTGAGCACGTTGAAAACGCTGGTGTCCATTCGGGTGATGCTACGTTGATTTTACCTCCCCAAAGTTTATCGCCTCAAATTATGAATAGAATCAAAGACATTACTGAGAAAGTGGCAAAGGCATGGAAAATCACTGGTCCTTTTAATATGCAAATCATCAAAAATGACCACGAAGGATCATTGAATGACTCAAATTGCGAATTGAAAGTCATTGAGTGTAATATTCGTGCTTCTAGATCTTTCCCATTCGTATCAAAAGTATTGGGTGTCAACTTTATTGACGTTGCAGTCAAAGCATTGATTAAAGAAAATGTTCCATCCCCAACCAATTTAATGGACTTGAAATACGATAGAGTTGCTACTAAAGTGCCACAATTCTCATTTACAAGATTGGCAGGTGCTGACCCTTTCTTGGGAGTAGAAATGGCTTCAACGGGTGAAGTTGCATGTTTTGGTAAAGACTTGATTGAATCATATTGGACTTCATTACAATCAACCATGAACTTCCTCGTACCCAAACCAGGCCAAGGTATACTTTTCGGAGGTGATTTGACCAATGATAAACTCGGCCAAGTTGCCCAAACTTTGAGTGGGTTAGGTTACAATTTCTACACTGCAAGTGAACCAGTGAAAAACTATCTCAATGATTTTGTTACTGAGTCAGTAGAAACAATTGAGTTCCCAAAAACCGATAAAAGGGCTTTAAGAGAGATATTCCAGGATAAGAAAATCGGGGCAGTGATAAATTTGGCTAAAGCAAGAGCACAAGACTTGTTGGATGAGGATTACGTCATGAGAAGAAATGCAATTGATTTTGCCATTCCATTATTCAATGAGCCAAACACTTCAAAATTGTTTGCTGAATGTTTGAAAGCAAAGATTGTCGATAAGGTCTCCTTTGATGAATTGCCAGCATCATTCAAGATCCCAACTGAAGTGAAGAGATGGAGTGAGTTTATAAATGGTAAACCAGTATAGAATAAAATAGAAATTAATTGTAATGCGTCAGAGTTGTTGAAAGTTGTAAATTGTAAAAAAATAGAATCTTTGAAATCAGAAAATATCGTTGATGGAAAGCCGCGTTCAAATTTTGATCTACATGCAAACGTTGTTATCAGTTAGCGGAAGTTATGTTATGAGCCCGTGCTTAATTGAAATCACCTACACTCCAAAGACTTAACAAATCTCGTCCAACCATTAGCTATGATTTCAATCAATGACTAAACAAAAACAAAGTAGTATAGAATTATCAAGCATTCAAAGGCTTAAATGTTCCATTCAGAAAAGAGAATGACAAAAATATAGGTTAAATATCAAAGTTCCACCCAATTAGGTAATCAAATGCGTCCTCATATCTCGATCTATTAATTAAAGCATGTCCGCCAATTTATAATCACAAAAGTAATCACCCCAATGATAGAGAGTATTAAATTGTCATCAAAATGACATCTCTCAACAACTAATGATTGATCAGGAGAAAGTAGAGGTTCCTCACTATGAGATGGTGCCAGGTACCGTCCAGTTAATAGATTTGACCGGAACCTTAGAGGTGCAGAAAAATGGAGACAATGATATCATCTTACAACCTCAACCTTCATCCAATGTAAACGATCCTTTAAAATGGTCAAGGCAAAAACGACTTTTTCAATTTGGATTATTATGGCTATGGTGTTTTATTCAATCTTGTACTTCCAATTTTACAGGTCCATTGTACGATGTGTACGTTGAAGATTTAAACACAGACTATACTGCCATTAACAATAGTGCTGCGTTGTGCTACTGTTTTTTAGGTATTGGAGTAGTACTTATTCAACCAACGGCGGCAAAACTTGGTAAAAGATTTGTATACTTACTGGCTACCATCGTTGCTATAATTGGACTCATAGTTGGAGGTGTGGCTACTGACATTAATGGATTAAACGCGTTTAACGTTTTGAGTGGACTTGCAGCAAGTCCCGTAGACAGTTTGGCTGAAGTTTCTTCAACCGATATGTTTTTTCAACACGAGAGATCGACTGCGTTTAGTTTATTGATTCTTGCATTATACGCTGGTTGCAACTTGGCCCCAGTAGCCGCGGGCTATATAGTTGATGGACCAGGATGGAGGTGGTGTTATTGGATACAAATCATCATCTATGCTGTTTTATTCATCCTTATGTTTTTCACCATGGAAGATTCAAATTTTGTACGAGATTTAGCTAAAGAAGACGAGTTTGAGAAATCAGTATTGGAACAAGTTCAATCAAAAACGACCTCAATCAATCATGAAGTCTCATCAGTGGTGTCTGAGACAGGGGTGAAGAAGACTTACTTGCAAAAGATCAACCCCATACAGACCGAATTCAATGATTCAAGATCATGGTTGTGTATCTTTATCCGTCCTTTCACTCTTTTACTTCCAGCCGTGATATGGAGTGGATTAATTTATGGGTGTCAAATATTGATCCTTGCGCTATTAAGTAATACCCAGACAATCATCTACTCAGCTAAGCCGTACTACTTCAATGCTGATAAAGTGGGGTTAACCAATATAGCCGCTTTTGTGGGTAACATCTTTGGTATGTTGTATGGAGGTTATTTTGTCGACTCTTTTACTATAAAAATGGCAAAACGAAACGATGGGATATTGGAACCAGAACATAGATTATGGACAATGGTTGTGCCAACAGTTTTGAACGGAGGAGGTGTGTTGGCTTATGGTTTGGGAGCATATTATCAAGCACACTGGGCCGTATCAGTAGTAATAGGACAACTGATGTTGGGATTCGCCATGTCTGCCTCTGGAGCCATCTGCTTGACCTATGCCGTTGATAGTTATCATAAAATTGCAGGTGAAAGTATCGTGTTGATCTTGTTTATTAGAAACATGATTGGGATGATTTTTTGTTTTGTTTGCCAACCCTGGTTGAACAATTGTGGATTACTGTTAACTACATGGTTGATTTTCTTAATTACAACCGTGATCAACGGGTCGTTTATTATTATGATTATGTATGGTAAGAAGTTAAGGAGAGTTTCAATTGCGTTTTATGAAAAGATTTCAAATCCATTGTACGGCGAGTTATTTAAAAAGAGTGGATAGTAAAGTGCATAGATATTGCTAATATACTGAACAAGCACTTTCGGAAAATCTTAATCATGTTTTATGAATAATTTCAAGTTGTTCTTAGGTTAAACACTTTAATAAACTCGTTGTATTCTTGAAATTTATATTTATCGTTAAGTATTGAAATCAATTATACAGTCATAGTTTTAACAAGGATCATAACAAGTCATCATCATCTTTAGCTACCACGGTAGTTTTGATTTTTAATAATAGTTGAGTTTTCAATTTATCCAACTTTGAAAATTGATCATACTCAAACACTTTATCTGCAAACGCCTCACTATCTCCTTGTTCAATAGTCTCCAATATACTTTCAACCAATTTATATTCTCTAGATTGGGCCCAACCCGGATCTTCTTGTAAGAAATGGTCTTTTTTCTTTTGTGCCTCAATTACATCATCAGTACACAAGACACATAATATATCCTTGAGGAAATAATCCTTTAAGCTCCACCTGGTTAATGAATTTCCAATTGAGTTCTTAATTATGTTGTCGTATAATTCAATTGCCTTTTTGTAATCATTATTTAATGCCGATAAATCTGCACATTTCAAAAAAGCTTTATTACTCAATGCCTCTGCATGATCAGTGGTGAAATAATCTCCTGCTTGCTCATAACTTTTAATTGCACTGGGAATATCATTGACTGATTCGTACAATTCTGCCAAGTCCATCTCAAAATTAGCTGCTCTTCTGAATTGTCCGTTTTGGGTCAAGAATATGTGAATTGCTTTAGTCAAACACTCAATTGAATCGTGAGGAGAGTTTGTTTTGAAACATTTGTAAGCTTCAACTAAATGATTTGCACTGTCGTTGAAATTGGATAATGATTCCTGTATTTCAGCAGCTTTTTTAAATTGATTTCCTGCTTGGGTGAAATCTTTGCTCAACCTATATTGATTAGCTGCTTGGATGTATAAATCGGTAGCTTCTTCTTTTCTCATTGACTGTGAAGAGCCAGATATAAATGAAAAGAACCCCAGTTGTGGTTTCAATAGCTTCTCTGCCTCTGCGATTATAGAACGTGGATCAGACATGTAAGTGGTGAAATGTATGATATTTTTGTTTGTGCAAGAGGAAAAAAAAACAAAGGTGTGATTCTTATCGATGTCAGAATTGGAAAAAACAAGGTATGAAAGGTTGAAACTAGTGGCAAGAACTGCATTGGAGCAAGTATTGAGGCGATCTCTCACACAAGAGCATATAAAGCTGTATTTTCCTGAGCTTTCCCAATCTCAACAAAGCTTTGATACTTTAGTATCTGCCGTGTCTCAAATGGAGTCGTTTTGGCTAAAGACATGTTTGGATGAGTTCGACTTGATATATAAAGAAAGAGAAGTGGAATCAAGATTGATTGAGTTGGACCAAGTGATAGAGGATGCTGAGTCACGAAGGATTGATGATAATGAAACACCTGATTTCGTAGATGAATTGACTCCATTGGAAATCATAGATTCAAATATAATACACAAGAGTGAGGATATCTTGCTGAGTCTACGATTGATTCAAGAACAATTGAATTTGGAGAATGTGGAATTATACCAGGAATTGAAATCTTTATCAGACCAAAGTAATAACAAGAAAGCATCTATAATTCAAAGTCTTGAACAACTACAAAAAGAAGTCAGTATCATAGATTCCACTTCAAATGATGGAGTTGATAAGCTAATAGATCTACTTCATTAATTTATATACATGTATTATTTCTTACCATACAATAATTCGTAATTTTGTTTTGCCAATTCGTTATAAGCATCGATTTTATCTCTCAAATTTTGAACTTTTTCATTCTTCAACCTTATTGATTTAGTCTCTTTAATTAATTGCTTATCACCCCATACTTTGTAATCCTGCAAGTATTGTCTACTCATGGCAAACTCGCGGACTATGACATCATCAGTTAATCCCAATTTAGCTAATGTGTAGTAATATCTTTCGGGCGATATTTTTTTCAAATATTTCAAAATCGATTGTCTTTGATGGACCAAATGCTCTACTTTGATTCTAGTGGTTACGTCCTTTTTGAATTTCTTTACGTGTTGCATCATGAAATGTATCTTGGTAGTTAGAACCCCAGCAACAACTTCAGGGGAAGCTGTATCTCCTTCTTCTCTTTGCATCTCTTCCACGGCGTATCTAGTAGCCAATTTTCTCTTATCTTCAGCTGATGTATTTCTTGTATTCAATATAATCTCAACTGCTTTCTTTTTGTGTTCTTCAGTTGATTTGATGGAATCTCTCATTTCTTCATTATTGCTTGAATTCTCCAAGGACAATTTCTCAGCTCCGTATAATAATTTCTCAAATTCAATTCGATCGATCCCGTACGCCAAGTTCAATTCCTGACTATCTACTTTCTGCACAATGTTATCGATGAATTTACAATTCGGATTACCCAAGACTGGATCAACGGAAAATGGAACATTCTTCAAATCGTATTGTTTAAGAATATTGACTTCTTTACTTATTCTCTTTTTCAATTTCTTTTCTCTTCTTCTCAATTTTTTGGCTCTTTGCTTAGTGGTGTATTCATCGGTGAATTGCTTGGCTGCAAAGTAAGTGGTCAAATGAGGTTGGGTCTGTGATGTTATAGGAATGGCTGGCTTCACATTGAGCAAAGGTCGCCCGGTGGTAAATAGACGTTTGTGAAGGAACATGAATGGTTGAAAAATTTTAATTTTTTTCAAGTCAAAATTTGAATTTTGAATACACTGTAATAATCAACAACGAAAAGAATTGTTAAGATATAATGTAGATGATATTGGTACTCTTGTATCTAGTTTGAAGGTGAGAGCTGAAGCAAGTGTCAAAATATACAGATTTGAATGTAGATGTAAAAGTTTTGTTGATACAAGATAGAGACTGATATTGAAACCGAAAATGAAACTGAGACTACACTGGCGTAGAATAAGTTTAAAGAAGTATATTGTATTGAGTTTCATACGGTTTGTGTAGATTCAATCATCTTTCGAAATAGATGGAAAATTTTTTTTTCTTTCAATACCAAGAACCAACTTTGTCTAACAATACCTTACACCATGCAGAGGGTAATAAGATCTTTCGGATCTCGCAATTTGATTCGCCCAACTAGATTGATCAGACCTACCGTATCGTCATTTTCACACTATCAACCTCATTTATTTGCCACCAGATTCAACTCCACTAACGCCAAAGATACACCTAAAGATACACCAAAGGAAGAAGAACCTAATGAAACCAAAGAGGATATTAATAACCAAACAGAGGTTGAGGACCCTATCATATCTGAATTGAAAGAAAAGTTGGAAAAGAAAGATAAAGAGCTCGCAGCGATGAAAAATCATTATGCTAGATCAGTTGCTGATTTCCGCCTGTTGCAAGAAACAACCAAAGCAGAAGTTCAAAAGGCGAAGGATTTCGCATTACAAAAGTTTGCCAAGGACCTTTTGCCATCATTGGATAACTTTATGTTAGCATTGAGTCACGTCAAGGAAGATACTTTGAAGAACGACGAGGTCAAGAATTTATACGATGGAGTAGATATGACTAGAAACGTGTTTGAGAAAACATTACAGAAACACGGAATAGAAAAGATTGCTCCTCTTGATCAAGTGTTTGATCCAAACTTGCACGAGGCTACTTTTGAAATAGCCCAGCCGGAAAAAGAACCAGGTACAGTTTTCTACGTTCAACAAGATGGATACACTTTGAACTCCAGAGTGTTGAGACCTGCTAAGGTTGGTGTTGTTAAAGGTGACAACTAGAGAGGATGACCTAATGAAATAAAAACATAAATCTTGTACATACCCTTCTGTTATATATATACATAATTTTTTCTCTCTTCATGACTCACTGTTACCGAATGCCGTTTCTAGTATTTTGCTCACTCGCGGTTAATTCAACGAAATTTTCAAATACTAAAAAGAAGGACACTATTAAGTTCAATTACACCAAACTATGCTATCTAGATCCATACGTTCATTTTCCTCCTCTGCTCAAATGTTGAAAACTTTGAAAATTGGTTTGATCCCCGGTGATGGAATTGGGAAAGAAGTTATTCCAGCAGGTAAACAAGTTTTACAAAACTTACCATCTGATTATAACTTGGAATTTGAGTTTGTCAATTTGGACGCTGGGTTTGAATTGTTTAAGAAAACAGGCACAGCATTGCCCCAAGAAACAGTAGACGTTTTAAAAAATGAATGTGATGGTGCTTTATTTGGAGCTGTCTCTTCTCCATCTACCAAAGTAGAAGGCTATTCTTCACCCATAGTAGCATTGAGAAAGAAATTAGGTTTATATGCCAATGTTAGACCAGTCAAGGGGGTTGAAGGTATAGGTAGACCAGTAGATATGGTTATAGTTCGTGAAAACACCGAGGACTTATACGTTAAAGAGGAAAAAACTTACAAGAAAGAAGATGGTACTAGAGTAGCAGAAGCAATCAAGAGAATTTCTGAAACTGCTACTTCCAATATTGCCAAGATGGCCTATGAAATTGCATTGCAAAGACAAAAAATTAGAGAAAACCAACCAAAGGATAAAGTTCAATTACATCAACACCCATCAGTCACCGTGACCCACAAATCGAATGTGTTATCACAATCGGATGGATTGTTCCGTGAAGTTTGTAAAAGAGTGTACGATGCCAATGTCAATGAGTATCAAAATATCGAATATAAAGAACAAATTGTCGATTCAATGGTTTATCGTATGTTTAGAGAACCAGAGATATTTGACGTTGTAGTTGCACCAAATTTGTATGGGGATATATTAAGTGATGGTGCTGCTGCTTTAGTTGGATCATTAGGGGTTGTTCCTTCAGCCAATGTTGGTGACAACTTTGCTATTGGTGAACCATGTCATGGCTCAGCACCCGATATTGAAGGAAAGGGAATCTCCAACCCTATTGCAACTATTAGATCCACTGCATTGATGTTGGAGTTCATGGGATACCCAGAAGTAGCAGCCAAGATCTATGACGCCGTTGATGCAAACTTGTCTGAGGATAAAATCAAGACTCCAGATTTGGGCGGTGACTCAACTACCCAGGAAGTAGTCGACGATATAATCAGAAGATTTTAATGTACATAAATATATAATGTTTGACTATACTATCTTCTATTTAGTCTTGACTCGATTATTTAACAAATTGTCTGTGGGTCATACGATCTACTGTACATACATAAACGCCTACTTCAAAATCTGTTGATTTGATTATAAGTGAACTATTGAATAAGTTATCTATTAATTAACCAATAGATACTAATGTACAATGATAAGCCTTGAGATATGGTTTTACGTTTCAATTTAGTCTTAACTCATCAACCCAACAGTGATATAATCTGGTATTGTACAATAATATAATGTTTAAAATCTACGATCACCCCTTTTCAATTGAATCTCAGCTCAGCTATTTAGCATGTTGTCAATGAGTTGAACAAAGCATTCTTTTTGTAATGTCAAAGGTTATAATGATACTAAGCGTAGATATAGATCTGGCTAGAGAGATAAAGTTGCAACAGAAATAATATCTAAATAAGCTAAGCCGCATTCCCATTACATCAAGACTCCTTTTTCTTATTTAGGTTTGGATGAGTTTGTGATTTGTTCATAGTATGTCAAAGGATATGTTCATACCATTAAGTGTTGTAATTTGTCTTACTAATGTTGTGAAAGTCAAAATTATGATTAAATGTGGTTGGTTTGTCTCTTGAATTGACTTGAAAGGGAGAATGACCCGCTGAGCTAAACAGTAGAATCGCAATTAAACAAAATTCTACAACCGGAACAAATTCGATCTGCTAACAACGCACTCGATAACCATAATTTCTGATGGTAGTTGGTGACGTATAAACGGAGACAATCATGCAAAGTTCGAGTATAACTACTCTCAGAAGAACTTCGTCAGCCACATGTTTTTGGATCCACGATAAATTAAGTTCTGGATTACAATATTAATGAACATGCCATAAATACATCATTCTAGACGCTGTTGTTGAATTGATGTAAATGGAGTATCTTGAACATTCAAATTTTTTAAGATAAGAATGATAAGTCAAGGTTTGAAGTAGCAGTTGTGGAATAATATATACCAATTTACTGATAGCTAAACGAGAAATAAGGTATTTACATTGAATATGTTTTACTAAATTTTACAGTTTACTTTACGCTATATACTAATTCTTACAAGATGGCATTATGATGTACATTAGTATGGTTTGAATTTACGATCTTTTTTCGATTTGGACTTGGATTTAGACTTGTGTTTTGATTTTGATTGTTTTTCTTTTGGTTTGGAGATTAAAGAGCGGGTATCATGAGATATTGTGAAAGTGGCGATTTCATACGGTAATTGCCATAATTTCACCTTACCGTCCTCACCACAAGTCAACACATTACCATTAAACAATTTCATATCCCTCACTACCTCTTCATCATGACCATTAGGAAACGAAACCATTTTATCTAATTGGAATTTTTCCATTGGGGGATCGAAAGGTATCAAACATAATTTCTTGTCATTGTTTGATCCAAAGGCACAATAACCCCTTGGATCAACATCAATGATATATTGACAATTGAAGATTTGTCTCAAATCTCCAAACTCATTTATCTTTGCCAATTGATCATCCTCGTAGTTTGTATCATTCAAATCATGGATCATGAATGTTTCCATATGAGATAGTATTCCTATTCGATTAGGAGTGATGAAATGACAAGTATGCACCGATGTGTAATTTATAGTCTGGTGTAACGCTTCATCTTCTTCATTCTCCAACATGTTAAACACATTCACGTACCCATCAGTAGACCCTGAAATAAGATACGTTGAATCATGATTGAATTGTAAATAAGTGACATCATCACGATGGGAATCAATAAATGATCTATCTAGTTCAAATGTGTTATTATTGAGTTTCCATATGTGGATTTCGGCATCTTGACCCATTAACTCAGTTCCACCAACAAGATACCCATTTGAATACGTCATTGATAAAAAAGTTGATTTCTTCTCATTTGTCAAATGTTGAATCATTTTCCCATTTTGTAAATCCCAGGTTTTGATCCCATCAATTGAACATGTTGCAATTGTATTTGAGTCAATCTTCACCACATCATTAATACATGATTCATGAAGGGTCCAACTGAATTTTTCATCCGTGTTTCCATTTATACCAATGATGGATCCTCCAGATGTAGATACAAGAAACCAATCATCAAACGGAACGATTTTTAACATCCAATTATTATTATTTGAATAATCCCATGTGTGGATTAATTTGGCATCCATGAGTGATTGGAAAAAAAAATATAATATTTACATCATCAATGAGTAGTATACTTAAGAAAAGTAGTTTATCATTCAAGCCGAAAGTAAAGCCACAAGTGAAGAAACCTGTTTCTTTACCAACACCACCCTCGACTCAACAGGAGTCAGTAACTCAGCGGGAGTCTAATGATGTGGTTGGGATGGACAAGCCAGCATTTAATTTGGGTTTACAACCTAGTCCAAAGGAGAAGGAGGAAGAAGTGATTGATCCAAAAGATTCCAGTAATGTTAATGATAAAGCGATTGGATCTGATTCGGATTCGGATAATGACATGTTCAAATTGCCAGAGAATAATAGAAGGAGTTCGACTCAAAGAAGATTATCAGGGATAAACACTCCGGGAATGAGGAGTAGAAGTGCTTCTATTTCATTGAACAGTGAGTCTTCGTCTTCTCAAGCGGCCAAAATAGGTATACCAACGTCGAAAGCAGTCAAAAGGAGAAGGTCTTCCATTCAAGCAACAAGAGCGAAAAAGATTCAATTCACTCCAAATGAGAAAGAAGAAATTGAAAAGAAGAAATTCACTCAAGCTGCACCAATAAGTAAAATAATAAATGGTCCAACTGATGACAATCAGACAGAGAAACATGAACGAAATGAAGAACGGATAAAGAGACCAGTCAATTACGTCAGTGATGAATTCGTAGTTGGATTAGACCCAATTCTGAATAAACTACGAAAATATAGAAGAAAAGGTGTTGTTGCTAAGAAGGAAGAATCAAAAGATATTACCGCAACTGCAACACCAACAGAGGAGGATTTACTACCGGAGGAACCAGAGGATTTGATCACCACCATCACTAGTATACACCAAATACCAAAAGATATTAAACAGGAAGATCTTGGGTTGTATGCAGAAGTAGATTTCAGCTTGGAGGAAATGACCATGGCGGAATTATGTAAACCTACATTGAATTTAGGTAAAGTAAGTAGCAATTATCAATTGATAATCGAAGCAGAAGAACAATTGAAGCAAAAGAAACTACAAAGAAAACTAGACCGCGAATATGCTAGAAAAAAGAAGATATCATTAGAAGAAGCACAAATACAATTGGAAAAAGAGCAACAACTACAAAATGGAGGTGAATTGGAATCAGAAAAGAAAGAGGAAAGAAATACTCTTTTTGATAATTTAGAACAAGATGAACCAAAACAGCATTCTAGTTTGAAATTGGTTATGCAAAATGGAAAAATTAATTTTGACGCCGACAGTCAAATTGTCACTAAAGCAAGAGCCGATGCAAGCACAAGAACATATGAAGAAAGTAATCCATATGCAAATCCGATAACTTCAATCACCTATTCCAAACGAGTGCATTCTGAAAGATGGCAGCCAGAAGAATTGATACAGTTTTACCGAGCGTTATCAATGTTTGGTACTGACTTTTCATTGATTGCCCAATTATTCCCTCATAGAACAAGAAAACAAGTAAAGTCAAAATTCACTCTTGAAGAGAAAAAATTTCCTGAAATTGTAGAATTGGCTTTGAAGAGGAAATTGCCAGTGGATTTTGATATGTATTGCGAAGACGCAAATCAACAATTGAAGACTTTGGAACAATTCAATGAGGAATTGAAACAAATGAGATTGAAGCATGAGAAAGACATGGCCGAAATGCTCAAACAGAAACAACAAGCAATGGAGGAAGATAAAGAAGTGACTAGACGTAGAGAAGTGGAGATTAGAACAGGTGCTAAACCAATGACAAAAGCTGAAAGAATCCAAGAGTTGAGAAAGAATGAACAAGTTGTTGGTACTATAGATGATATAAAGAGAGAGCGAAATGCATCGGTATCTATAAATTAGAAATATGAGTTTATACGCTGGTCGATAAATAAAGAAACTAATTAGAGTAATAATGATTGTATTAGTTGATTGCACGTTACCCATTTTTTTTTTTCTGACTTCATTTATGACTCTAAATCATAAATTCAACTTTTCATCAACTATGTTCTATGTCTTCTTCAAAGGATTATAAACTTGACATTACTCCATCAGATATTGTTGAAATAGAAGACACCAATATACTAAATTTCAAAATTACCAATAAACAATTGAACATTCTAGATTTACACAAACGTTCAATTATCCTCATTACAACTTGCATTCTTATCATACATTTTTTAGTCAATTATAAACAAATCATAGAACTTCATAGACTACCATGTGTTTCATTTATAATACTAGCTTTTTGCATTATCTTATTAATCTTTAAACGACAATCATTTGATTCCATGATAGTGATGAAAGGGATAGGGATTCAATTGATTCATCAAGGTTCCTTTCAAACTTCAAATACTTTTATTCCTATAAGTAATATGATAGATTTAGTCATACATGAAGGGTTTCATAATTATGGACAAGTGATATTCTACCTTTGTGTATTGACCAAATCTAAACAAGAATCAAATGTGATACAAATAGTTTTTCCCAATTATTTACCGCGAAAAGATATACTATTGAAAGTCTGGAAATCGAGTAGACAATTATTATTTGGAACAAGTACAAGATATTATAGAAGAATCCCAGGTAAGGGGTTAACTCAAGTCAACTAAATATGTATATTGTATAATAAAACCGTGATTAAAACTTGAAAAAATAATCAAATCAATGTACCCAAATAAAACTAATTGCAAAATCGTCAATGTGTTTGTCTATAACCTAACCGTGAAACATTTGAGATATTGAATGCAAGTGAAATAAAAAAAATCAATCAATGAACTTTGGTAATTCTTAATGACCACCTAGTTGTTTAAAGATATATCCTTTATCATTTTTTTCAGCAATCTGTGCAATGCTTAAAGCTGTCAAACCGTAGATAGCAACACAACCAAGGACTTTTTGATTCTGTCCGTTATTTGATGAGCTTTGAGACAAACTACGTAATGAAGTTGTCAATATTCTTGGAGATCTTTTTAAGGTGTTAAATAACATTGCTGGATGAATATCTGTTGTAGTTTGAATGATAAAACTGAGCATAAAAAAGACTCATTTTCAAAGGTTTATATATGATTTTAAATTGAATGTTAATGTCCGAAGATGTTATGGTAGCCATGTAGAATCTACTAAAAAAGAATCGGTAATCTATGTATCATCAGATGATTTAAGCGAGGAAAAATAGAAATTTAGTATAGGAGAAGGAAGAAAAAGGAAAATTATCGTAAAAGATAATCCGAATTTTTCCTCAATTATCACGCTATTTTTATCACTAGTTAACCAATCTGAGTACATATAAATTTCTTTATATTTGAAGGAGCGTTGCCTGTAGAAATTTGTCTCCTGACAGCTTAACACAAAAGATAAGATAAATATAGCAATGAAGATTTACATCTCTATTCCTTTGAAAAAGTGAGACTATGTTTGCAGCCAAAACACGATACTCACTCAACCTATCAACATGAGACGTTGTAATTAATTTGTGATGTTGTGATTTCAGTTGCCTAAAACCAATGTTGTTCCTACTATTAGTTACCTCCATGCTTACCCTACTTATATTTGATTCCTAGTTACACGTGCATCATGAGAATATTGCAATATACATTAGCATACTATTTACAAAGTTAAGCTTGATCTATTGAAATATAGGATAGAATTCATTATACTTCTTAGCATAGTAACCGGTTGATACACCACCCAAGGTCAACAATAACAAAGGAATTGGTTTTTGAAAAGAAGTTGAGATTGATCTTGATAATCCAGCAAATAACAACACTGAAGAAGTACCCAAAGCCAATTCCAACCCGTAGTTTGCGTTTTGTTTCAACAAGTAACCTGCACCTCCGTACAAAGAACTAATGGCGATACCAGCAACCAAGGAAGGAAAGGATCCTTTACGGAGGTAGCCCATTAATCCACCGACTAGACATAAACCGGATAACGTGAATGCTGGATGATCTAAGCCCATGGTATTGTAATTGATCAAATTAGGGAGAATTATTAATGTTGAATTTTTAGTCGACCGAGACTTTTTCTTTTTCCGGTGATAATTGAATAATTATGTTACTGTTGATGTATGATACCAATAATGTATTGTATAAGGTGTATCATTTGATTGGATTACATGATGACCACTGCGTGCGAAAGTGTAGTATTTAGTAGAACCAATAGATTTAATTTATGAAATAGGTAAAACTACTGAGGTAATTGCACTTTTGATGGTAAATCTCAATGCAGTGTGCGTTTCTACAATGAGATACCAAAGGATTCGATTGCAATGTATATCCTGATAAAAATGATAAAATACAGCAAAGCTTATACATCCTTGTACTGAACTAAGCGTATGTTTACAAAGTTTAATCTCTCAAACTAAAGTAAATTGATAAGAGCTTGCAATACTGTAAAGGAGTACCTACTACAACTGTGCTTAAAAAGTGCATCAATAGATGTGTTATTGCAATTCAGCATTTCATTGTTATGAGAAATAAGATTTAAATCAAAATCCGAGTTGATTGTTGATAGTTGGCAGTGGGCATAAGTCAACTATTGGTGGTAAATCAAATAAATGAATCAATGTGAAAAATTTTTTGTACCTATTATGTAATATAAGTATGTGAGTGTTATGTAATGTGTGAAATGGTAAAAAATAAATAATGTAGTGTATAGTGTATAGTGTATATTGTGTGTTATGAGAGAGAGAGAGAGAAAGAGAGAGAGAGAATGAAAAGGAAATGAAACAGTGCAATTGAAAACCAACAAGAAACAAATCTCACAATTTTATATTCCCACATTCAATTCATTCCAATCAAACAACACACACACCAACAACACACTAACACTAACACACACCTAAACACACACCCACTAACACACACATATAATACACCTACAATCACAGTTCAGATTAACTTGCATTTTTCACAATAACCATCTTCAATACATTGGCCACTATCCCTTTTTTTACCACATCATAACATCTTCCACCTTAAATGATGAACATCTCTTCCATGTTATCCAACGATAACAACATCACCATCAACAATGACAATCACAGCTCTGAGAATGGCAACAACATCAATAACAATATCATTCACAACAGCAACAATTCGGTCACTCTGTCTACCCCTTTTCAACCATTATCACCTCATTCTTCATCCATTGTAAACAACATTTTACCCAAAAATTATCACACAGACAATACCTATCCATCTAATATTGACCAAGCTTATAAATCACACCTTGAAAATAACTTAACCATTATTAACCAATTGGACAAATATCAACAACTAAGTCATGATTTGAAATTAAGCAAATTTGACGAAATCAAATTGAACAACTACCTCATTAATACCCATCAATTCACCTCAAATTACATTGACAGAGTTGTTGCTGAAGACATTAGTAGTAGAAATAATAAAATTTCCGACACCAATAAATCAAAAGAATTACAATTGATAGACTACTCAAAACCATTGCATCATAACAGCACTAGAGGTAAAGAATTCAAATGGGGTTCTACTAGAGAAATCCACAAGGTTGAACCAAAAAGAAAAAGAAGACATGATGAAGTTTCGTCTAATTCTCATCTCATAAACAACCACTCGACGACTTCCCCATCTAAAGATGGCAATAACCCGAAAATCATTGATGGCCAATCAACAATAAAGTTCAATGAAGATCTCACCCCAAGACGTTCGAGTCGTCCAAAAGTAAAACGTAAAAATTATGAAGAACAAAATGAAGAAGATGCTGAAATGGATGAATATTATTATGATGATGAAGATGAGGATGATGAAGGAAATTCCGCTGTAATTGCAGAAGGCTCTGGTGTTGAAATTGCTAATATCCCTGAATATGACCAGGATGGCAATGAGATCAAACGTCAAAAAGTCACTCCCCAAAAACCATCAAACATGACGTCCAAAGAATTCAAAGCAATGATTCGACAATACGACAATACCTATATTGCAATTTGGAAAGACATGTCTCGTAAGGATGGTCCAAAAGTTTCCCGATTAATTCAACAATCAAATCAAGCAAGAAGTATTAATCTTAAAAAGACCAGTATACTAGCTGCAAGAGAAGCCAAAAGATGGCAATTGAGAAATACCAAAAATCAAAAAGATCTAGTAACAAAGGCAAGAAGAGCAATGAGAGAAATGTTCAATTTCTGGAAACGTAATGAAAGAATTGAAAGAGAAACAAAGAAAAAATATGAAAAGGATCTAATGGATAAAGCTAAAAAGGAAGAAGAAGATAGAGAAAGTAAAAGACAAAGTAGAAAATTAAACTTTTTAATTACTCAAACAGAATTATACTCCCATTTTATTGGTAAGAAAATCAAAACTGATGAAATTGAAGGGTTGGATGCAGATCCAAACGTCAAATTTGAAACTGAGAAAAAACAACCTCAACATTATGATAAATACATTGGTATCGATGGTACTCAAAATCATGATATCAATTCTTTAGACTTTGACAATGACGATGAAGATGCTCTTCATAAAGCAGCCGCGCAAAATGCACAAAACGCTTTACTCTCAGCACAAAACAAAGCTAAGCAATTTGACGATTTCAAAAATCCCGATACAAATGGTGAAGAAATGAATTTTCAAAACCCTACTTTACTAGGAGATATTCAAATTCAACAACCTAAAATGTTAAAGTGTACTTTAAAGGAATATCAAATCAAAGGTTTGAATTGGTTAGCCAATTTATACGAACAAGGTATAAATGGTATTTTGGCAGATGAAATGGGTTTGGGTAAAACCGTTCAAAGTATATCTGTCTTATCTTATCTTGCGGAGACACATCAGATATGGGGTCCATTTTTGGTTGTTACTCCCGCCTCGACTTTACACAATTGGCAGCAAGAAATTACAAGATTTGTTCCTGATTTCAAAGTGTTACCATATTGGGGAAATTCTAAAGATAGAAAAATCTTAAGAAAATTTTGGGACAGAAAGTCGTTTAGATACGATAAAGATGCGCCATTTCACGTATTGGTCACCAGTTATCAATTGATCGTACAAGATATTGCCTATTTTCAAAAGATGAAGTGGCAATACATGATTTTGGATGAAGCACAAGCGATCAAATCTTCACAATCTTCAAGATGGAAATCGTTATTATCTTTAAGTTGTAGAAACAGATTATTATTAACTGGTACACCTATTCAAAATTCCATGCAAGAATTATGGGCATTGTTGCATTTCATTATGCCGACATTATTTGATTCTCATGATGAGTTTAGTGATTGGTTTTCTAAAGATATTGAAAGTCATGCTCAATCAAATACAAATTTGGATGAACAACAATTGCGTAGATTACACATGATATTAAAACCATTTATGTTGAGACGTATAAAGAAGAATGTTCAAAGTGAATTGGGCGATAAAGTTGAAATTGATTTGTTCTGTGATTTGACAAATAGACAAAGGAAATATTATCAAATGTTGAGATCTCAAATATCTATAATGGATTTGTTGGATGCTGCTAGTTCGTCTTCTGGAGATGACGCAACCAGTTTAGTGAATTTGGTTATGCAATTTAGAAAAGTTTGTAATCATCCTGATTTATTTGAAAGAGCGGATGTTAAGTCCCCATTCAGTTTTGGAAAGTTTGCTGAAACCTCGAGTTTCTTAAGAGAAACAAATGAATTGGAATATAATTATTCAACTGAGAATTTGATAAATTACAATCTACCAAGATTGATCTATGATGAGTTATTGACTCCAAATATCAATTTGAATTCTACTGCAATCGAGTCAAAACTTGATATATTCAATGAGAATAATTCCAAAGATTTCAATTTTATAAATTTTATCAATTTGACCCCTACTCAGTTAAAAGAATTGTCGAAAGAGGATATACTAACAAGAGCTATAAAATTAAAACCACAAGGTTTGAGAAATGGGAAATTGGACTTGAACGTTGCAAACAAATCAATTTTGTCTCAATTATGTTCTGTCAAAGACACAGTCTATCAAGATATGTATATAAACAGTTTGACTCCATGTTATATCCCCCAAGCTTCAGCACCACCAATCACGGTCAATTGTTCATCCCAACATTTTACAAAATCAATGAACTCCACGTTATTCAACAAAAACATCTCAGACTCATTACGTCCATTGACCTTGAATCAAGAGTACGAGTTTATGAAACAAAAATTGCCGTTTGAAATGTACCCACCGTCGAATCTTTTACCCGATCCAATCAACAAGCTAACAGATTATTCCAATATTAGAATGCCCTCAATGGATAGGTTCATCACTGAGTCGGGTAAATTGGCGAAATTGGACGACTTATTGGTCAATCTCAAGAAGAACGACCACAGAGTATTGATATATTTCCAAATGACAAAAATGATGGACTTGATGGAAGAATATTTGACTTATCGTCAACATAAATATATTCGTTTAGACGGTCTGAGCAAATTGGACGATCGTAGAGATTTGGTTCATGATTGGCAAACAAAACCTGAAATATTCATCTTTTTATTGAGTACCAGAGCAGGTGGATTGGGTATAAATTTGACAGCGGCTGATACTGTTATCTTTTATGATTCAGATTGGAACCCAACTATTGACTCTCAAGCAATGGACCGTGCTCATAGATTAGGTCAAACTAGACAAGTCACCGTTTATAGATTATTGATGAAAAACACCATTGAGGAAAGAATGAGAGATCGTGCAAAACAAAAAGAACAAGTCCAACAAGTTGTGATGGAAGGAAAATCAATGATCACGCCTATCAATAACAAAAAGGATGACACGATTAGTAAGAAGAAAGACGTGGCTTATTTGTTGTTGGGAAATGATAATGAAGATACAACCACTACAACCACATCCAATTCAACCCCTGGGCCTGATACTAATAAACTGGAGAAAGAGAATAGTATCAAATTGGACGAGTCGTTACAAAAGATGTATCATGAAGGAGAAGAAGAGTTTAAACCAACTCCTGCTCCAATGTAGAGAAAGAGTCATAAATAAATAATCATGTATTGTAAACGATCTTCCTGAAAACGTTTACTGTGTAGCAGTATCTAATTTATTTTCCAATTCACTCAAGAATGCAATATTGTTGAATGTTGTTATCTGATTGGAATCTACCTGAGACTCGCCATCAGATTTCTCTTTGAATCTTAATTGTTTATTTTCATGTTCTAAATTGTAGATTTTGTTGAAACTCTCTTCTAGCTTGATTTTCAATTCTTCTTTGGTAAATTGTCTATTGTTATTTTCATCCTCGAAGCTGGTCAAATCAGTTATACCCGAGATATTAGAATGCATTGAGTTCAAACTGAATCTGTTCAATTTAGGTTTATTATTTAATTGGTCTAATGTGGATTGGTTATACGTTTCATATTGTGACGGAGGGAGAATATTCAAGTAATTATCATCGAATGAAATTGGTAATGAGTTGGCACTTGAGACCATTCTTTGCTTGTTTTGACTTTCCTTTGGTTCTTCTTCAAACACAGTCAACAATCCCAACTGCAACCCAGTTGACAATCGTTTGTATTTTGAATTAGTAGGTTTAGGTTTAGTCTTGTTGTTAATTTGAGATGGCGGTAGTGAAAATCGTTTTTTGATAGATGGATTATGGAACGTTTTTAAATTGAACTGTCCTTGTTGTTGTATAGGAGACGAATTTTGATAACTAGGCGAAGACGGAATGTCTCCGTGATTTAAATCATTCAATGAAAGTTTATACATTTGATTCAAATCTTCGAGTTCTTGATTGAATTGTTTGAAAATTTGGACTTTTTCAATCTGTTCATCTTGAGACACGTCTTGATTTGATATAGATTGGTCATATTTCTTGAAGAATTTCATGTTTGTAGTTAAATTTTCAAGTTTTGAGATTAAATCATCCAAATTCGAGTTATGATGCTGGAAATCATCACTCATTTCGAGTATTTCAACATTTTCAACATCATATTTTTTGAATAGCTCATTCATAGTTTGTAAAATTTGATTATTTTCCTCTAAAATTTCAATCAATAATTCCATTTTGGATAAATTGGATAAATCCTCTTGTTCACTCTCATTCACTTCAAATTGGTCCATCAAATTATAAATGAAAAAATTCACATTTTTCATTTCATTGATTGCAAGTAATTGACAAATGAAGAATTTTCTCAATTGATTAAATTTATTTATATGCTCCATTGGCACTAGCTCGTCTTCCAACTCCTGATTCAAAATTGATAAGTTGATATTATTGATAGTACAATATTGTTGAAACAAATCGCCATTCATAAACGGTAGTAATTTGGATATATAACTCTTAATACTTAAATTTAGTAAATTTAATTGATTAATTAAAAATTGTCGATGATTGATGTTTAAATTGATCAAGTTTAAGTTCCCACCTTTAATTTTCATCAAATTGATAATTAATTTCTTGTTGATTTTGTAATTTAACAATAAATGTTCATTCAATAGTTTGAAAATCCGATTGGTGTATATAGTCAATTTAACTTTTCGTATTTTGATCAATTTTGAACTGTTTATTAGTAGGAATTTGAACATGTTTAATTGTGTTTCGTATTTCAAACTTTGAGAAGTGTACTGTGATTGTTTTTGCTGTTTCATTAAGTATATGATGAAGTTGATGATAATTATTATGAGGTTAAACTTGTTGAAATTGCGATTGTATTGAACCTCAATTGACCTATTGATGATTTTCACCACAGTGTCATATTGATCATTGATATAGATCTGTTGAATGTTATCTTCCTCGTGTTGTTCTTGCTTAATTGCCAATTCATTCTTGGACAATATCATACTATCCTCTAATAAATTAGACAAGATTAAAGTGTATTTAAATTTCTCCCAGAACTCAATATGTCGATTCTCCAAACTAAGATACTTTTTGATAAACTTTGACACATCTTGGGTCAAATTTCTCTGCGGTTGATATAAATGTACTCTTGATCTATCAGAATTTGTAGATGAAGGTTTTCGAAAAGATTGGTGTTTTAAAAATGGCGGATTTGGAGCGGGGAAATGATATCCTGTAGTTGTGGTGGATGAAGTCGATACAGTGGGTGATAATAGCATTGTCTGATTTGAATTGGCAGTCACTGGAGTGATACTATTATTATCTTCAATTCCCCAATCACTGATTTCAGAAGATAGTATGTCATTGGCATCATTATTGATATGAACAGGTAGTGGTGTTAATTTGGATTTGAAAAAATTCATCAGTGATTGGAACTCAGGTACAAATTCATTTGATCTGATCTTGAAATGATGGGGGTCTGACAAGTAAAAGTCAAATTTTGATATTAGATTTTATGTATTATTATTATTAGTGTGTTATTTTTATATGCAGGTTGTTTATTGTGATTATGATTTCTCTTCATATGCAAAAAAATGAATAATAAATAACGTAGGTATATACTTAAATTGTGATAATTGTACACTCATTCGGGGTTCGAGAGAGATGAGTGAAGAGTGGGCTCAAAGTGTAGCAAATGAAATTTCACGCTAAAAAGCGGGTCGTAAATTATTATCTATTCATTCCTTCGTTTTGGTCAATTTAAAAACTGGCCAATTTATATCAATTCATCAGTTTTCAGGTATAATATTAAAATTTTTCAGCCAAACCCAGGTCCTGAACCCATGGAGTTAAACCAATCGGCGCCTATTGTTTCTCCCACATTATGTTCATTCACATCGTTGACACTATTAATACTAAAACTTCGGTCATGCGGTGCTTGACTGGTTTTAGACATATTGTATTGTTGCGAGGGAGTTGGCTGAGTCTGTTTCAAGTCATCCTTGAATGGCTCATCATCGAATAGTAGCTCATTAGCGAAATATGCATCATATTGTACTCCATTACTCTCTGATTTACTTGTGGATATCGGGTTTGACGGTTGAGTTTGTTGAGGAATAGCAAAAGGCATGGCAGTAAACATAGTATCAAAACCATTCCTTTCTTCTGATGGTTGTATAATTGATGCTTGTGGTTGTTGAATTTGCATTCGACTCTCTGGTAGTTGTGGTTGTTGTTGTTGTTGGAAAAACCTTTGATATTGTAAATTATTTTGATTCTCCAATTGCAATAAATTAGCCTGGTAATCATCAATACTTTGTATATTGAATTCAGGATCAACAGCAGAAGTTGTATTTTTAGAAGAATTTCTTTGCATTGGATTTTGTGGGGTAGTAGCCGATGAACCAGCAGTGGTTGGAGCAGATTGCAGTTGTGCTTGTTGTTGTTGCTGTAGTTGAAACTGGAGTTTTAATTGTTGTAACCTTTGCTGTGGTTGATTTTGATCTGGTATTGAAGGTTTAATATTGGGAGTTGAGTTTACTCTGTTTTTTGCAATTGAAGGTTTCTTCTCTTTAGTAGCACCTTTTTTTTGAGTAACTTTTTGTTGCTGCGGTGGTTGTGGTTGTGGTTGACTTTGTATTTGTTCTTGTTGTTGTTGTTGTAAATGTTTTTTTAATTGCTCCTGTTGTTGTTGTTGTAGCATGATTCTTTGCTGGATTAACAATTGTTGTGGTGGTGGTGGGGGTATTTCAACAGACGAAATTGGAGGTGGAGGTACAAACGATGATGGAAACTGACCATTGCTTGTTAATACCTGATTCATATTTCCATTGATGGAGCTTTGGACCGACCATAGCATTTGAAACCAATCATTTAATAGATTCGGATCAGTTTGTTGATCTATATCTGTATTTATGTTTTTCGGTAGGTATGATTTATTGCTCTGTAGACATTCTTCTAGTAGTGCATTTGCAGAGTCGTTCAAATTGTTGGACACGAGATAGTTGTAAAGGTATATGATTAACAATTGGTGTGGATTGGTAGCTAGTTTGTCAGATAGTAGTTGATTGAACTCATTGTGATTAGCAAATGTGGTATTTGATTTGTTCTTCTTTTGCTTATTGATATTGTTGTTTGATTGATAAATATTTGACATCTCATTGATGATTGATTTTCACCAATTGATCAATCGACAATTGTAATTGAATAATGTTCAATGCTTCGATGTTTCAATGTTTCAAAATTGAACAAATGAAAGTTTAACTATGGGATGTGCTCTTTCAAATGTTTCAATACACCTATGAATTGATATAAGATATAAAGTATGATTTATTGATGGGAAATAAGGTTGAATGACATGGATTTTATAACAAGTGGAAAAACCCCACTGAAAAAAAAATGGCTGTCAGATATGTAATATATTATGTAATAATCGTTTATTCTATAATTTTTTTTTTTTTTTTCGTCTTTGTTGCAATTGTTTTTATGTTGCTGCTAAATTTGTAATTCTGTCGTCTAATTTAAAATTAAATTATGTTTACGAACCATGTTCCATTGAACCTTAGTCTTTGAGAACACACCATAATTTATTACATAGTCCACAACATTTGGGGTGACAACTAACGAGTCGCTTATCCGTAATGACTTTTTTATTTCATTAGCAATTCAATACCAAGTCATAGCGCTATCGAACACCAATAGCAACTTCAATTCACATGTGATTTTATTCTAAGTTAATAAAGTATGCATGTACGATTCACAATAGATTATTTTGTAACGCTGGTCGATCTATCAGATTAACAATGTAATTACGTACAAACAATAAACTCCGTGCATCTACCCCGTTTAATAGTAAAAGAGCTACCCATTTTTATCCTACATACTTTATTTTCTAAAGTTCCCAAATGGACCCTTGGGCTTCACATTGTTGTTTATCTTCTCTTGCACATGGCGCAAAAACTCTGCTGGATATTCTTGTGGATCATAAATTGGTACAAATTGATTATCCAAACTTCGTTCAAAATAAATCCCATGAATCATTAGACTCTCCAAACTTAGAAACATCATGGTTAAGAATCTTATTATTGGTTTTGTTTGATGGACAATGTAGATCGTGACTAAATTGTCTATATTCATTGGTGCCATACCTTGAGGATCACCAACTAAATCACAATCACAGATTGTTTCACTCGGCTCAACATGAAATGCATGGTGTAAAGTATGAGCTTGGCCTTTATATATGGGATAACTACTATATAAAAACGTCTTTTCCTTTATCGGTATACAAACTTCTCGATCAGCTTGTAGTTTCCCCAAGATATACCCTATTAGCATGTAATAAGTACTTTGTAAATCAACATCTTCTTCTTCTTCTTCGTTTAAAATATGAAATTCTTCCTCCAACTTGTCCAAGACTATTTGACAACCCCAGCATTTACAAGTATGAAGTAAACTTTCCATGAAATCAGGCTTATAATAAATGAAACTGGTGAAAAAATCAGGCAATTGTAATACTTTTAAATTTGTCAATAGTGGTGGTTTATCATTAGTGAAAAAGCTTAAAAAAAACGCCTCCATCAAATGTTCATTCAATTTGTTTAATAGATAATTGGATAATCCTAGGTTGTTATCAAACATTTTGAATCCTGGGGTAGAGAAATCTATGGTCAAACTCGACAAATTTCCCAACGTCTTTATGAACCCTCCTAATGGTATTAAAATGTTTTCCATTTGTTGATGAGGTCGTAACCAATTCAAGTTTGGGTATGATTCGATTTCAAAATTTCTTAAATTGGGTAGTCCTCCATTTGCTTTTGAATATTCACTAAAATCACTGAAAAACAGTTCATAACATCGACATAGATTATCTCTATGTTCATTACAATCGATTTTAAGATATAAATGATTTAAATAATTGATATCGATTTTTGAATGGATCAGTTGAAAATCTAATTTCATCGATCGATTTTGAGATTCTTGTTGTGATTCCGTTTCGAAACCTAAGCCATGGATATGATTTTCTAATAAGATCAAATCTTCGAAATCATTAGGAGACCCAATTTTATGCTTATGAAAGATGGTCAATCCTTTTAGTCTTAATTTCATCCTAGGACTGTTCAAAATTAATTTGTCAAGTATAGATAGTCCCAATTGCTTTGTCGTGGAGCAAGTTAAAGTGAATAATGAATTGAAAATGTTGTAAGGGGATTTTGAGTCTCCAAGATACAAATCTTCTTGTTGATCCAATTCATAATCATCTATCATCAAGAATAAGTTAGTCAAGTTCGGCGGAATATAAGGTGTGTACAATTCCGCCAAGTTTGTGATCAATAATTTAAACATTTTTGAACGTATCTTCTCATTTGAAAGAAAATGTGTCAACTTCCGTATCCCTTGGTTGAAATCAATGAATGAAATATGCAAGAAATTCAAATTCAAACAATGTTGACTAAAGAATGAAATGAAATAGTTTTGTAACTCCACGATCTTTTTCTCATCATGATACAAACATTTATCAAAGATGAAGAATTTCAAAAATTGAATCAAATCGTAATTAGATAGTAGTGAGTTGATAAAATTGATTAGATTTCCAAATGTAAAAATCAATGAGGTATCCATATGCCTGTACCCATTCTCCTCTATGTACAATCTCGAGTTATTCTTATATTTAATGGGTAATTCTGCATTTATGATGATGGTGACTCGTTTGTACAATTTCTCAACCGATAGTAGATATAGTTTTGAACAAGTGAGGGATAGATTGACAAGATCAAACTGAGTGACGTATTCTAGTATATTTGATATTATATATGGCGGTAGCTTTTGAAGAATGGAGTTGGACGGCTGGTGGTTTTCTTGATATTTCAAAGGTAGATTATGTTTGATTGGGTTTTGATGAAGATTAAGATATGAGGTCATATCATCGGTCATTTTATCATCATCCTCTTCTTCTTCTTCTTCCTCTTCCTCATTAAATAAGGAGTTATATAGTAGTGGTGAATCCGTCATGTCACAATACTACCGATGTTGCTTCTTTTTTTTGAAACAAGAAAAAAGGAGATAACACTTAGACTGGATTGATTTCCGATAAACATTGGAGAGAATAATTAGATTGGACAAACAAAGCAAAGTTCATATCTCACTTGATTAGAACACTCCAGATCAAAGTTTCACTTCATGCATGGAATGTTGTTGTTTCACATCAAAACAATGTGTTCTATACATGTCACTACGCACGTGACACAAAATCAATCACCTTCGTGATCTTGACACAATCGAGCATTTGATTTAAAGAAACGAAAATGTTACGAAAACTTTTCTCAAATTACATATATTAGATTCATTACTTATAATCTTGTTCCCAAATTGACATGGATGGCTTTTGCTTGGGTATACATCTGTAAACCATATTCACCCAATTCCCTACCGACACCAGACATCTTGACTCCTCCAAATGGAATGTGAACATCGGAATCATTGGAAGAATTGATCCAAACCATTCCTGCCTCAATTTCACTAGCCATATTATGAGCAACTGCAATGTCTTTGGTGAAAATAGCTGCTCCCAATCCGTATTGAGTACAATTAGCCAACGATAATGCTTCTTTGTCAGATGCGAATTTGCCAATGGAAACAACAGGACCAAAAATCTCTTCTTGGACAATTCTCATATCTGAAGTCACATCGGCAAATACAGTAGGTTTTATAAAGAACCCTTTTGATAATTCTCCTTCATTATTTTTCTCACCACCTAGTAATACCCTAGCTCCTTCTTGTTTCCCAATGTCCAAATATTTCAATATCTTATCTTGTTGCATTTTGGATACTTGAGGTCCAACAACCGCTTTTGAATCAAACATTGAACCTTGAGGATATTTTTGCTTAACATGTTCGACAAATTTAGTTAAAAACTCATCATAAGCCGATTCATGTACATATATTCTTGAATTCGAAGTACAAATTTGTCCTTGATTAGACATTATACCAATAGCAGCCCATTTAACCGCTTGTTCCAAATCGGCATCTTGTCTCACCAACAATGGAGATTTACCACCGCATTCCAAAGTTACCAATTTCATTGTTTCTGCAGCAGCTTTTTGAATCATGATTCCAGTGGCGGTAGACCCAGTGAATGCAATTTTTTGAATCTTTGGATGTTTCGTCAAGGCATTTCCTGCTCTAGCACCAAATCCTGAAATGATATTCACTACTCCCGGTGGAAATCCAACGTTTTTAAACAATTTAGCCATTACCAACATTGACAACGGTGTGATTTCCGATGTTTTTAAAATAACAACGTTACCTGCAGCCAAAGCAGGTGCCAATTTCCATGCAGACATGGCCATTGGATAATTCCAAGGAACAATTTGTCCCACAATCCCAATTGGTTCATGGACGGTATAAGCCAATTTATTTGCATCGTTTTGAATAACCTTACCGGTGATTTTATCAGCCCAACCAGCATAATATTTAAAACATGAAATACATTCATCAATATCGTAAACTGCGTTTTTCGCTTTGGTTTTTCCTGAATCCCATGCTTCAACAGCCCCAAAGAAATCACGTTGTGATTCCAACTCATTGGCTATCTTCATCAACAATTCACCTCTTTCAACTCCAGTCACTTTTTTCCATGATTTGAATGCCTTTTCTGCACATTCAACAGCATAGTCGACATCTTCGTCCAATGCCTCGTATACTGAACCATTGACTTCTCCAGTGGCGGGGTTAATTGATTCAAATGTTTTTTCCGCCTTGGATTTGACAAATTCGTTATTGATGAATAAACCCGATGGCTGGTTGAATTTTGTACCGTCTGGTAAACTGACTTCGTATTCTAAAGGTAATGACATGGTAAGTTATTGAAAAAAAGGAAATAAATTTGGAAATTAGGAGGAGTTCAATTGAGTATAAATATGTGAATATGAAAAATGATAACAGATGCGCGCCAACGATAAAATCTTCAAGCGCTTTTAAATTTTATATTTCATCGATTCAACGGTAGGTGATGCATGTATGATAGTGTTTCTTATTGTTATGGCGGGGACATTTGTGAATTGAATGTATGGAAAACTAGGCTAGCTCATGCAAGCAATGCATCACTATGTATAATTAGCTTCTAGTTCTTCTAGTACTTTACTCCATGACAGTAGCTTAATTAAGCGCATTTAACCCAAATAGGAATATCAGTGCGAAGAGAAAGTATAATTGAATGTACACATTCATCCATTAGGTCAAAAGCTCGGTGTTTAGCATAGATGAATTGAATTGTTCGATCAAGAAATTGATTCCTAACCAATAATACAACGATGGAGGATAATCGGGTTTAAGTTCCAATCGACAGTTCGAGTGTATAGCGTCCTAAGAAGTTCAATTCGGGTGGAAAGAATGGTTTATGATCATCAAAGTATAACAATCATTTACATACTACTTCGCAATTGAAGACTAATGCGACCTATATAATCAAAAACTCAGTTTATCACGTATCCTTTTATCGTACACTTCGGTTGGTTTTTTTTTTCTCCATTTTCTTCCCCACCATCATGGATTTATCAGTATTCACTGACCAATCGCCAGCCCACAATGATTTCCGTAGTGATACATTCACTACTCCTACTATGTCAATGATTCAATCACTCTCAGCAACAACTATAGGAGACGCAGTTTACAATGAGGACGAAACAACCAATGAATTGCAACGAAAAGTAGCCAGATTGGCTGGAAAACAACAAGGTTTGTTTTGTTGTTCAGGAACATTATCAAACCAGATCGCAATGAGGTGTAACTTATTTCAGCCTCCCTATCTGATTTTATGTGATAGTAGAGCTCATGTGTTTGTACATGAAGCTGGAGGAATGTCGACATTGACTCAAGCCATGCCCCATGCAATCCACCCTAAGAATGGCAAATATCTCACTTTAAAACACGATATATTACCCAGTTTTGTCCCCGATGATGGTGAGATCCATGGAGCTCCTACAAAATTGATATGTCTTGAAAACACTCTTCATGGAATGATATTCCCCCTTGAGGAGATTAAGAAAATCAGTGAGTTTTGTAAAAAAAATGACGTTAAATTACACGTGGACGGTGCTAGGTTGTGGAATGCAAGTGCAGAGACTGGTATCTCCATAGAAGAGTATAGTTCATACTTTGATTCGGTTTCATTATGTTTATCGAAAACATTGGGGGCTCCAATTGGTTCAGTATTGGTAGGAACTAAAGAGTTTATAAATAAGGCTAATCATTTTAAAAAACAAAATGGTGGCGGGATTAGACAGAGTGGGTTGTTGGCAAGTATGGCCATGGTTGCCATCGATGAAAATTTTTCCAAATTAAAACAAACACACGCATGGGCTAAGGAAGTTGGAGAAGTTTGTGAAAAGAATGGTATTATTCTACAGCATCCAGTTGAGACAAATTTTGTATTCATCGATCCTGTAGAAAATAAAATTGACCCAAAGATTGTAACTGACCTTGCAAAGAAATATAATATTAAAGTATTTGGTGGTAGAATTGCATTCCATTATCAACTCTCCAAAGAGTCAATTGAAAATTGTAAGAAAATGATTATAGAAATGATTGAAGAAGCAAGAAAGAACCCTTATGAGGATGAAGATAGGTTGAGACTTTATGGCAGTACCGATTTCAATGACAATTGAATAGTTAAATCAATGTATTTATATTTATAGACTGGACAATTGAAAACTCTGATTTTTGCAGCCGAGAAATAAAATAAAAAAAATAATTCTCTAAGTTATATGACTGTTGGAAATGAAACGATACTATTGTACACAACAGAATTAACACCACAACTTACATCTTTCTTAGACGATGATTATAATTTTGAGTGCTGTTTGAGATTATTAAATAACCTTGTTTTACTGGTAAAGATTCAATCGATCAATGACAAACATCAGAGGTATAAATCCTTGATCTTCAATTTGTTTACAAGATACATTCTTAATAAGTCTTTGAAACATGAGTCATTCAATGAAGTGGAATTTCATTATAATGAATATGGTAAACCTGGACTAGATAATTTCGAATTCAACTCTAGTTCTTCTAACGATATAATTGCACTTGCCATTCTGAGATCTTTGATAGGGATAGATTTATCTCATTCACAGCAAGATTCCATCTCAAGCGTTGATTATTTAACTCAGTTTGATCCTATTTTCACAAGTTTGGAAAAATCACAAATTGACACATATTTCAAATTTAATCATTTTTGGACTTTGAAAGAGTCGTTTACGAAATTAATTGGGAGTGGTTTAAATATAGACCTTGCAAGTTTTGAATTTGAAGTGCACGAAAGGTTTAAAGAAAATTGTAGCAAGAAAGTCTTATCCAAGTCCAACGACCTTACTCGATTTCAATTGAATTGGTTTGATAAGATATCTATAAAGACCGATAAAATATCACATCATGATTTATATAGAAAACTACCCAGTGATAAGTTTCATTTTTATAGCTCAATCCTCCTGTGTGGTAGAATTGACAAATTGCCAGTAATCGTATCCATTGTCACCCAAGAAATTAAGGATATTGAATGTTTTGAAATAGATTTTCTAAAGACATTGCAAATGTATGTTTAAATGTAAAATATATGTGTAGAAAATGAATGAATGAATACTCTAGTATAGATCCTTGCCCCTTTTACTGAATTACTCATAATTCTGCTTAAAGCTCAAAACACATAATTTAAAATTGTTGCAAGGTTTGGTTATATACCTATTTGAAATGAATTTGCAACAATTCGCAAAAAACACTTTCAACATGTTTCGTTGTTAATTTTGTCTTATATAGCAACAACTCAAGTTCCATGACGTTACAAAATGTAACGGCACCTTGATAGTCAAATTCATTATCATCACTTCACTAACAGTCTCTGTATAATCTATTGGTGATCACATGAGCCGCAATACATATAAACAAAAAAAAGTCCAAATTTTGGATGTGATACATTTATTCCAACTCACAACGACTAATTCTCAATCACTAAATCAAGCTCAAATGAGTATATGAACAAGCTTCTACAATGACCGACACTTTAGAACCACACCACGGGCTACAAACGACAGCATCCTCTACCACCAGATCTACCATCAAACCAGTATGTCACTAGTCATGCTCAATTGTAAAATACTAACTAAGTACAGAAACGAAAGAAAACATCACGAGCGTGCAATCATTGCCACAAGGCACACATGACGTGTGATTCGGGACGGCCATGTCAACGATGTACGCAAAGAGGACTTGAAAAGACGTGTGAGGACGCTCCGAGGAAAAGAAAGAAGTATCTTGAAGATGTGCCTAACCAATCGCTTGATTCCTCACTAGCCAACTCTCAGTCACAATCACAATCCCAATCACAGCCTCCGATAATAACTACTACATATCAGCCACAAGTACCCATTCCCAACCACACTACTTATCAAGCAACGATGTTCCAACACAGTTCAACTGCACCGAATCTAAACCAACCGGTGCCCGACTACTATTTTCTGGATTTGCAACATCAAAAACATCAAATGGCTAATAAAAAAACCAGTAGGACAAATTTTCTATCCACCGCTGCTGATTTGGAATACTCGACATTATCCAATATTCTTCAAGAAAACTTTGGACCCCATACAACTTCGAATGAAGGCACACCAAATAGTCATAATTTCTCACCTGCATTATCCCCTAATAACGTAACGAATGGAAATGGTTTAAACCTGAATCGAATGGCCTCAGGAGATCAAATACAGTCTATCAATCAAATTGCAACTACATCCCCTTATTCAAGATCCACATCAAACTTATACGATCACCATCAGTCTAATCGTCCGAAATGTGATGAAAGTATCAATCAATACTATATTGGAAAAACTGAATCTGACCAAGTGGTATATTACCCTGATATAATCACTATCATTGAAGAGATGAAGAAAAACGACCCTGTATTGAAGTATGAGGAGAATCAAAACCAAGAACCAAAGCAGTTGCTATCATTCACCATTGGAATACTACCAGAAGATAACAATTCGAATTCTACTACTTCTAATGACTCATCTATTTATAAAGAACCAGAAGAAATCTATGCAAATGTGAAAAAACCATTTTCATATACTCCAGGTTACCACTCTTTAATAGCTTACTTACGAAGAAGATTTCCCAAAGAAATGTTGGTCAAAATGGCTGAATCGATGGCTTCATACCGTCCTTCATTCATCGCATGCACAAACTCGTTGAAAGAACACGATCTAATATTTATGGAACAATGTTTTCAACGTACTTTATTGACTTCTGATAATTTTATAAAGATTAGCGGCACGCCAACTATAGTGTGGAGACGAACAGGTGAAATAGCTTACGTGGGTAACGAATTTTGCATCCTAACTGGATGGAAGAGAGAAGATTTGATAGGAAAAGATAAACGAAAGTTTATTGTTGAATTATTGGATGATAAATCTGTTCTTGGCTATTTCGAGGTTTTTTCAAGAATAGCGTTTGGAGATTTTTTAGGAGCTACAATGACGGAGTGTACTTTACTAACACCTCAAAGTGATGTCAAAATAGAAACCGGTTGTATGTGGACATTGAAAAGAGATGTTTTTGGAATTCCAATGATGATTGTAGGAAATTTTTTACCCATCATAAAATAAAGATCCTTTCCCCATATTATTTTTTTTTCCCTTCTTTCTCTGATAAGATAACCACATTCTTTATCAAAATGCAAATTGATTTTCAGGTTTACCATCAGGAATTTTGTAAATTCTAAACCACTCATTAGTAGCTCTTAATAAACCTGGCAAATGTGTTTCGACATCTTCGATATCAT